>CAUYUJ010021259.1:480000-552500 GCA_963575745.1 Prorocentrum cordatum
GAGCCTTTTATGGGGCCACGCAGCGTGTGGGGGGTGTGCCGAAATGGATGGGGGGCGCATGGATGATGCTGATGATGTTGATGATGGTGATTATGCTGATGATGATGGCGGTGATGCTGATGATGGTGATGGTGATGATGATGGTGATGATGATCATGATGGTGATTATGATGATGATGCTGATGATGATGATGACGAGGATGATGATGATGCTGATGATGATGATGACGATGATGATGATGAGGGTGGTGCTGATGATGATGCTGATGGTGATGCTGATGATGCTGATGATGATGATGATGGTGATCATGACGATGATGATGATGATGATGCTGATGCTGATGCTGATGCTGATGCTGATGATGATGCTGATGATGATGATGATGATGATGATGATGATGATGATGATGATGATGATGATGATGATGATGATGATGATGATGATGATGATGATGATGATGATGATGCGGATGCGGATGCTGATGCTGCTGATGATGATGAGGACGGTGATGGAGGAGGGAGGCGGGGGAGGAGGAAGGAGAAAGGAGGAGGGAAGCGCGGAGGGAGAACGCGGGGCGTGCCACTCTCAGGCCATCGTCGGGGGAGAGAGGAGAGTAGTATTCATGTTGTGTAACTGTAGAAGGGAAAAGGGGGAGAGCACGAGTTGGAGGATTGCGGGGTGAGTGGGGGGAGAAGACTTTGGAGGAGGGTGAGACGGAGCGTTCGGAGCTGGAAAAAGAATGAGAGGATCGAGCGCAGCTGAAGAAGTGGCAAAGGAGGAGGAGAATGAGAAGGAGGAGGTGGAGGAGGGGATGCTGAGGAGGAGTGCAAGTAGCTGAGCACCGAACGTCGTCCCAACTACATGCTGATGGCAGCCTACGTTGCTTTGAGTAGGCTGAGGTACGCAGAGTGCGTGTGAGGAGGCGATGCAGCGTGGTGCACTTCGTTGCAAAAGTGAGATCACAGCACTGTGTAACCATATTGCTTGCGCCCCACTTGCGTGGTATCCAAATGCGGGAGCGCAAGCCCGAAACGAGTCTGAGGATCCAGAGTGAGAGAGATCGAGCAGGGGACATAAAACCGAGGAGGCGGGGACATGAAAGGCAGTATGGAAAAGCGTCGGGATACATACGACAGCCAAAATGGCACGACCTGGGTGTTTCCACCTTGACCCTGTGTGTGGTCGCCAACCCTCCTGCTGTAGTTTTCAAGTGGGCCCAAAACCATACCGGCCTCGAGGCCAATCAAATCAACCTCAACTCGGACCATGCCTGCCCTAACTCTGCAACTGGTGGGGCGGCGCGTTCACCAAACCACTTTTCGCATCGACGCCTGAAGAGATGAGGCATGGAGCCAGGGAAGAGGGACATGATCAAGGAGGTAAGGTAAAGACCTCGGGGTCGGGGTCGGCAATGCGCTGCGACGGCATCAGCACAACCACGAATGGTAGCCTGGCTAGCCACGTGGAGACGCGAGCGCGAGAGTTTATGCCAAGGCGTGCTACCAAAACCATCAGCCCAGCGCTGCACAATCGCTCGGGGCTCCTTCCAGAGCTGGCATGGCCAGTCTCCCTGGACAGCCTGCGGTAGCGAAAGGGCGTCTTCTGCACTGGTGCGAAGTCCCTCCATCAAAGGGTCCCAATCCTGAACTGTAAACGCAGATGTGCGCCAACGACGGGCCTGGCTCCACGGAGACAAGGGCTGATGCCGTTCACCGGGTAGCCAACACACAAAGCGAGTGGAGGGTGGGACCATCAAACGAAGCAGGAGGGAGGCGGAGGACACGGTGCAAAAGGCCGAGCTCTCGGGAAAGCATGACGTCTCGAGGTCTAAGAAATTGGTCGAGATAAGAGGGGCCGGTGAGGGCAATAGACGAGTACGACCGAATCGACGCATCGGCAGGGGCACGGGAGGTGGGTGGAGCGTTCTAGCCACTTCTGCTAGGCTGCTTTCCACTGGTCGGGGTTGTGGCGCCCAGACCCATCAGCACCCCCAAACAACGAGCATCCCCCTCCACCTTAAACCTCGACCATTCGGGTACCACCTGTCTAATCGGTTCCAAACCCGTGAGACGGGCCCCCGGCGAGACATCACACCACAAGGGAACGAGGACGGTTTTGGTCGTCTGCAAACACAGAGCGGCGAGACGTTCAGCCGCTACGAAGACTGGTCGTAGAATATGGAGCGCCGTTAGATGTTGAAGTACAGCCCCGACATCGTCTGCGCATGCTCCCGCGTCGCCATTTCTGGTTTCCACCATGTCGGTGTGCAGGTGGCGCAGCAGCGGGTCCACTGCCAAAGCCCATCGTGTGCCAGAGAGTGGGCAGCCTTGGGCTACTCCGCCCGTCGCCCAGAGTAGGGGTTCATGCAAGTGAGCCACTCTGCAGAACACCAGGCTGTTCTCGTACAGCGCCATGATCGCGTTGATGAAGCCATCAGGTGTAAGAAACCAGCGTAGCACGAGCCATAGCCACCGCCGCGCCAATGACGGGAAGGCGGCCTTTCTATCGGGGTTGACGAAGCACGGTTTGTCCTCCATGATAGATGACCAGTTCGAAGCAATTCGCGCTCGAGCGTCCAGTCTGGGTATGCGCTTGGTGAACAGTCGTGTCGGGATGAATCCTTGCTGTATGGGATGCGCCTCCATTTGCGCGATCGTCTTGAACTTCGCGTTGATGGGCCAAAAGATTGCCGTCGCTGTTCTTGAGAGGCAGAGGCCAGACCGCGTGAGCATGTCGCAGGACTTCCACTCGATCCTCTGGCTCGTCGCCTTTGGGTAACACCACCATATCATCATAGTTGCGGCCAGGCGGGACAGGAAGCCCCGAGGACAGGTGCAGCATCATGTCGTAGAGGCACTCCTTGAGCTTGCTGTGCGCGCCCCACGCCGAGTAGGTGAGCCGATCTGGGCCTGGTGTGGTGTCCGTGCTCTTAGCGATGACGGTGCACATGTCGTTGTAGGTGGGCGTCGCGATGTCAGGCGCCGTGCGCGCGGGCATGTGTTCATCGAGGTAAGTGTCAATGTCTGCTTCGCTCACCGTTGTGTCCTGGAAGATCGGCTCCCAATGTTTGGCAACGGCCTTGACAACGTCCTCGTGCTGTCGCGCCACTCCAGCCGCATCAGAGTGAGGATCACCCATGAAACGCTGAAATCCTCCAGGCTGCGACATGCGAACTCCTGCCAGGACAAGTCGAGGTCGATGTTGCATCCACATCATTCCTCGACGCGTGAGAGGTGTGCCGACCCAAGCGGGGGCGACATGCGAACCCTGTCAGTGCGGCCTTCGGTGAACCCCCCTATGGGGCCAGGAAGCGTGTGAGGGGTGTGCCGAAATCAAGAGGCTGCGAGCCCTGCTACTGGGGACCTCGGTGGAGCTCCCTATGAGGCCACGAAACGTGGAAGGGTGTGTCGACATGGGCGGGGCGACGCCAGGTGGGCGCACCCACTGGGGTCCTCAGTGGAGCTCCCCGAGGGGGAGGGAGTGCCAAAATTGACAGGGCGACGCCCTGCGACGCACCCACTGGGGCCATCGGTGGAGCTCCCCTAGGGCCACGAAACGTGCGGACGGGGTCACGCCATGCGAACGCATGGGCGTGCCGAAAGAAGCGCAGCAGATGCAGCAGGAGTGGCAGGGATGAGAGGAGGGGAAAGGAGGATCAGGAGGAGAAGAGAGGATGAGGGGGAGGAGGAGGGAGTGAGGTGCGCGGCGCTGCGGATGCAAAACGAGGCCCCGTGAACACGAGCACGGGAGACAGAAACGTAGGAGGGCAGGTGGGGAGGTGGGGCGCGGCGCTGCGGACTCAAAACGAAGACCCGTTGACCACCCCGCTGCCGCCCAGCCAAAGAGCACCTCGACCATTCTCGACCGATCCTCGGTCGATCGATCTTCGATCCACGACCCTCCTCGGATCCATCGATCGCCGCTCCACACTCTACTGAAAACGATCCCGGGCCAGACCCGTTGGGCGCCGGTCCGCCATAGCTGCGGCGGCAACACACTCTCGAGAATCGGAAATGGGGGGAATTCGCTGATCGACTTGGTAGCGTGGGGGTTCGATCGACCTCCGAACACAGTTGACACATGCGATATGACACCTTCCAATGTTTGCCAGCGTGGGCCCCAAACAGCGAGATGTTGCACTGTGGATGTGTGAGCTACGTAGCGTGATGTCTGATGTGTGATATGTGTGCTGTGAACTATAAGTTGTAAGTTATAGGGCGCAAAACATGTGGTGCAACCTGTATGGTGTGAGCTCTGCGGTCCGAGCTGTGTTTAGCATCATATATATATATATGTATATGTGGTATTATATGATGTGTGGTGCAAGCTATGTTATGCAGCATGTGCGGTGCAAAACATCGGTGTGAGCTATGTGGTGTAAGCTATGCGATGCAGTCTTAGTGGTGCAACCTATGCCCTGCTGTGTGAGCTGTGTGCTGTCTGGTGCACCGCGTGGCACGAACTACCACGTGCAAGCTATGCTGTGCACGCACACAGTGCGCCCACGAGGCGGCCACGGGCGGCAACGTGGCGAAACCGACCCGCCGAGCGCCTGAGGTGGCCACGAGGCGGCCACGTGCGGCACACGTGGAGAAACCCCGCCGGACCCACGCAGCGCACGAGACGGCCGCGAGGCGGCCACGGGCGGCAATCGTGGCGAAGCCTCCCTCGCCCGCGGGGCGGCCACGAGCGGCCACGGGTTGGCAGCGCGGCGAGACCTCGCCAAAACCCACCCGGGGGCACGGGGCGGCCACGGAGCGGCCTCGGGCGGCCACGCGGCGAGATCTCGCCAGACCCACCAAGCGCAAGAGGCGGCCACGAGGGGGCCACGGGCGGCGACCTGGAGAACCCTCGCCGGACGCATCCAAATCCTCAGTGGCATGAGCAAGAACTCACCAGTGCAAGCGCTCGCTTTTTGAGGAACAGGACATGCTCGGGCTCGCGCTTCGCCGATGGCTGGAAGTCCTGAGGTGCCCCAGAGCTCCTGCGGGTCCCGGAGGTCATCGGGGGATCGGAAATGTCCGTGGGGCACCTGCTGTCAGGTCGATCCCTGCTTGAGGGTGCCTACTGTACCCTCCCTCTGCACATTCTGACGTTTGGTCCATGCAAGAAGCAACAAAAGAATTCCACAGGTCGGCCCCCCAGCGGGTCGCAGAGCCACGCTCTGGCATCAAGGAGGGCGGCGCCCCGCGCAGCGTTTACCGCGTCGGGCGCGCGAGGCTCGGCCTCGAAAAAAAACACGGTCCCTCCCCACTCCCCCCTCCTGAACAGGGCGAGGACGACGTCATGATGCGCTTGGCTCAGGAGACGCTGAGACGGTCCAGAAGCTCCGAGAAGTATCCAGAGGCCCTCGGCTCTGCCGCCCGTGCGGAACAGGAGAGAACCTGGGAAACCTGGGAGGTCTTCGATCAGATCAGTATCATGACCTCCTGCTCCTTCGACCGAGGGCGGAAGATGGAGCACCCTAAGGTGCATCAACGATGCTGCAGCACACCCTCCAATCCCAGGCCTCCCCTGGGAAACCTGGGAGGTCTTCGACAAGATCAGTATCATGACCTCCTGCTCCTTTGACCGAGGGCGGAAGATGGAGCACCCTAAGGTACCTCAACGATGCTGCAGCACACCCTCCAATCCCAGGCCTCCCCTGGGAAACCTGAGAGGTCTTCGACCAGATCAGTATCATGACCTCCTGCTCCTTCGACCGAGGGCGGAAGATGGAGCACCCTAAGGTACCTCAACGATGCTGCAGCACACCCTCCAATCCCAGGCCTCCCCTGTACTGGTCATTCTGCAGTGTCTTGCTTGACAACGGGGAGCGCCCCCGGGTGCCATGCAGACGGGAGCCCCGTTGTGAGAAGGGCCCCCCTTCACCCTGCATCGAGATCTGGGAGCACGAATCCCACCAGCCCTCTGGGCGTAGGTGGTTTAACGAACTGTGCCTTCTCTCCCCCTCCTTCCCCTGCTCGGGGGGGAGGGTTACCCCTCCTTCTACCCCGTCCCCTGGGCCTGGGAAGGGGGGGGATGGTCCGGGTAGCTTGAGTTTCATGCCCAAAATGGCTCCAAGAGTGCCGTTGTTTCTTCCGCTCTCCAGCCCACGGAACGCTGTCAGGATGACGCAGCTGACTCACGCACCTATGCAAGGACTTGGTCTGTTTCGCCAATTGGTGTTGCCACTCTGGCCAGAGGGCTGCATGCCCCAGTAACGGAACGCAAGTATGGACAGACAGACATATGAGGGGAACCCAACTTGGGATACAGTCGTTGCTCCTATACAGGGAGTCCACATACGCACTGGATTGGCTTCTCAATGTGAATCCATTTGTCTCAAACGCTTTCACTATTTGATGCGCTTTGCGATTCTGCTGGGCTGTGGGCTCTCTGGCCCTTCTGCTGGGCTGTGGGCTCTCGCCTGCTTCGCCGCTTCCGGCCTTCCCAGGTCATCCCTTCTCGGGTCCTCAGCGGGGACCCGCTATCCCTACAAAACGAGGCCAAGCCGCAATCCGCCAATTTAGATCACCATACTCCCTCCGCCCCATGCTGGCCACTCCTGGGCCGATCAGGTCAGTAAGCAAGTACCGTGTTGAAGCGCCGCCTGGGCACCTATGCAACTAGCCTACATCACATTATCCGTAACTCCTGGCGCAAGGGCACCGTCATGTAAGGACGGTCCCTAGGGGCCCTGCTTGTCGAGGCCCAGGCCAGAAGCATGCGGATCTAGCTTGTCATGCACACTCCAGTCCTGCTCCTCCTCCTCCTCCTCCTCCTCCTCCTCCTCCTCCTCTTCCTCTCCTCCTCCTCCTCCTCCTACTCCTCCATCCCTTTTCCTTATACATAGCTCCTCCCTGTCGCACCCCGAGACGTGTCGGTAGGGCTGGCCGGGCGTTTCGCCTGAGACTTCCTCACCAACTATGATCCTGAAGCTCATCATGTGCAGCAGCTTCACGCATGTAGGGCGGGCGGTTTTCAAAATGTGGCTCTCGCCTGAGCGCCACGCACACTCGTGGAGGGCGGTGGTTTTCAAAATGTGGTTCTCGCCGTAGCGCCGCGTACACTCGTCTTTAAAATGCCAGAGCTACAAGGATGAAGGCGGCTCCTTTTCAAAATGCGGCTCTCGCCTGAGCGCGCGCACCTTCGTCTTCAAAACTTGCATGAGTTTTACGGATGGAGGGCGGCTCATCTTCAAAATGTGGCTCTAGCCGTAGCGCCACGCACATTCGTCTTAAAGGTTACAGCAGTTTGACGGACTCTGATGGTTGACGTCCCAGGAATGGTGTCGCGGCACGATTTTGGATTGCAAGGACGCAGCGGTCTCGTTGATTCGCGGTGTTGGAGTCCCAGGAATTGTGTTCTGACACGATGCAGGATCGTCAGGAAGCAACAGTGACATGGTTCGCGGCGCTGAAATCCAAGAAGTTGTGTTTTGCCACAGTTAAGGATTCTCAGAAGGTTGCCGTCCAACGGAGCACTTCCAGCAGTGACAATGCATCATTGCAGGGACCTATGAAAGGGGAGACTTGAAGTGTTGCAACATCGTTGGTGCGCTTTGGGGTCATACCACAACCCTCATCATCAGAACCGTAATCGTCATCATCATCAGCAAAATCATCATCACCACCACCATCATCAGCATCATCATTAGAACCATCAGCATCATCATCATCATCATCATCATCATCATCATCATCATCATCATCAGCAGCATAATCATCAGCAGCATCACCTTTCCCAGTATCAGCATCATCATCACCATCATCATCAGTAGCATCACCACCATCATCATCAGCATCATTGATATAACCAGATTCATCATCATTATTATCATCAGCATCATGAGCATCATCAACATCAGCATCATCATCATCAGCATCACCATCACCATCATCATCATCACCATCATCATCAGTAGCATCACCATCATAACCATCATCGCCACCACCACCATCACCATCCACATCAGCAGCATCAGCATCAGCATCAACATTAGCATCACCATCATCATCAGCATCATCATCATCGTCATCATCATCACCGTCAGCATCACCATCATCTTCATCATGATTCCACGTCCTCCTCCTGCGGGACGCCCCCCGTCACCTGTGGAAAATCAGCCCCGCCCCCCCACATCCCCGGGTCCCGCCCCCACCAGCCACGCTCTCCAGACATCCCAGCCCAACCCTGTGGGAAGACTGAAGGATGGGCACAGATGGCTCCTGGAAGCAGTTACTGCTGCCCTCGACAGCCCCACAGGGTCATCCGCGGCGGTCTCAACACCCAACGCCACCTCCAGTGGCGCCCTGTGTGCCGCTCCGTTCCCCTGGGTTTGCTTGCGCTGCGACCGCCCACGGCTGCCCAAAGGAGGCTGCTGAGGGCAGCCAGGACTACCAGCATAACTTTCTGTGCGCAAGCCCATACCTTGCCACATCCTTGCTCCTAACATTGGCATCTTCCCACATCGGTGCCAACCTCAAGGACTGCTCCAGCCTCTGAGGGCGCGCCCATGAGATTGTCATCTATCTGGGCCTTCCAACCCTACGCAAGGACAGGGATGAGTTCGAGGCTGGTTACGCTAGTAGCTCTCCGATCCCGACAGCCAACCCAGACGGCGGGCGCCCCCGAAACCGGCAAGGCCACAACTTCTGCGCTGGAGAAAAAAACAGCTCAGCGCGAGGAAGGCGCAGGCGTTCTGGAGCAGCCTGCAAGGATAGACTATTTCGCCAGGGTTTTGGCGGACAGAGGGGGGTGCGGGGAAACAGCGGGGGCGGGTGAGGGAAGGGAAAGGAGGCGACAAAAAGCGCGCTCAGACGGTGCCGATGTCGAGAATGATCGCCACCCCTGCCAGCACCCACTTGTCCGGAACGGCCTTCGTGCGCAGCTGCGCCGGGAAGACGAAGTACGGCCGCCGGGTGGGCACGCAGTACGCTGGGCAGATGTAGACGTTCTTGTCCACCTTGTCCATGAGAGGGCCTGCCTTGCAGATGATGACGGGCAGCTGCGTGAACATCTCTTTGGGCTTGGAGTCCTCCAGTGAGTTGCCTGTGCTGTCCCAGCGCGCGCCCTCCAGGTACATGCCTGTGACGAAGATGGAGACGGGGAAAAAGACGGAGAGGGAGGAGGAGGAGAAGGAGGAGGACGTTGAGGACGGCGACGAAGAGCAGGAGGACACGGGCGAAGAGGAGGGAGACTGGACATCATTGCCTGTAACGAACGCGCCTTCCTTGGAGTGGCCCTCCACCTGCTTGACATCCCTCTTCGTGACCTCCGTGTAGACCTGGAGCTTGTCGAGCTCGAGACCCTGCTGCTGGCAGCACAACTGCTTGATGGCCGTCAGGAAGCTCTGCGGATTGAAGAGCTTCGCGATGTCGACCACCTTAGGGATGGTCAGCGGGTCGTTGGTCCAGTCCTCCAGCTGCACGCACCGATCCTGCAGGTTTACGCGCCACGACTTGAGCGGCCGCGTCGAGGGAAATCCCAGCTTCATCCACCAAGTGGGGAGTTTTTCTAGCCAGAGCGAGTCGGCGATCTCTTCCATCTGTTCGCTCATCGTCAGTTCGCCTTTGAACCCGAGCTGAAGCTCCTGGAGCCCTCTGACCATCTCGTAGACCAGCCCGTTCATATACTCGCATTCCTGCAGGAACACGTACTGGTAAGGTCCTTTCTCCTCGTCGCTCAGCGAGCGGCTGATGTCTTCGGTGGGGAACTTCTTCTCCAACACCTCTTCCAAGATCTCGCCACAGAGGGTTTCCGCAATGGCCATGGGACTCTGCTGATCGCCGTCGCCGTCGCCGCCAGAGGCGGCGGCGCCCATCAGAAGAATCAGCGACTCGAATGTCGTGTCGCACAACTTCGTGCGGAAGTTGATTTCTGCGTTCGGGTGCATCCCGAAGAACAGAGGAGACTCCACCGGCATGGTTTCCATGTGTTCCACGTATTTGTCGTGAGGGCCTGGCTGAGGGGACATCCAAGACAGCTTCCCGTCTGCGTAGGGAACCATCTCGAGCTCATCTAAGAGCTCGTCCTTCATGAAATACAAGAGGTACTTCTCGCACATGCGGCGGTCCCAGTCGTCGACAATGTGTCCCCCATACATGATCTCGCCGAAAATGTATCCGCCCACCCCTTGGGGTTCATCGGCGTGTCGGATGTTTTCCCGGCCCCAAACCCCTCCCCCGGGAGCCTGGTCTGGTCGATCTGGAAGGGGGGGGTCCCCCGGGCCCAAGAGGGGGCCCAGCAGGGGAACCCGAACGGACATCTTGAGTCATCCACCCCAAGACGCCTCCGGTTTGCCCCAAGAGCCCGCAACAGGCCCCCCGGGAGCCACAAGATGGCCGCAAAAAGCCCCCAACAGGCCCCCAGGAGGCCCCCAAATGGTTCAACAACTGCCTCCAAGACGCCCCCGAAACGCATCCCACGAGACCCAATCAGCCATCCGAGTGGCCTCAGACCCGCAACCCACGCACGGTGGCGTGATGTGCCGAAAGCCATTCAATAATCATTCGTCGGGTGTTTGACACACATCCCATCCGTCTGTATAAGTGGGTTGTCGCCCGTTTCCCCACGCTTCCCTTTACCGTGTGACGTGCTCAATCAATTTGCGTCAAGTGACCAAAGGGGTTGGCTCAAACTTGCCAGGACAATGACAGCGCAGGCGCCGTTATATGTTGTGAAAGTTACATGGGATGCGCTCACGTGGTACGCTTCACAAGACAACAACATAAGGACCAGGGTTCAGGGCCCTGCTTGAGGAGGACATGGGCGCGGGAACCAAGGGCAGGAGAAGAACGCGCGGGGGGCCGAACCGTCAGCGCGGCAGCAGCAGAGGGAAGGTGGCATGGGGGCAGGGGACGACGACGACAGTGACGCGAGGAGACCGAACAGTGTTGTTTTTGCCGGTAGTACGCTAAAGATGCAGCGTTGCCTACGCCATGTCGCCGCGGCGCGCGAAAAATATTAAACCTGCTTAGAATTAGTGCAAGAACCGCGTTGGCACCGCCACGGCAGCACGTGCTGGACCTCCTCCCCCGATTCCTCCTCCTCTTCCTCCTCCACCTCGTCTTCCCCTTCCTCCTCCTCCGCCTGCCGGGTCTGTGACGACCCCGGAACTCGAAACAACCCCCAGGTGACAGAACAAGGCGTCATTCCGCTGGACCCCAGGGATGGCGAGGTCTCCTGGTGGTCCGCGTAAGACGTCACTCCACTGGACACCCCAGCAGCCCTCTAAAGTGGCGACACTTTCGCCGTTCGCAGCCCAACGAGGGATGGCGAGGTCTTCTGGTGGTCTACGACGACAGCCCTAGAAAGTGGCGCCGGTTTCACAGATCGCAGCCCTACACGTATGGCGAGATCTCGTCTGAATCTGGGTAAGACGTCACTCCGCTGGGCCCCCAAGCAGACCTCAAAAGTGGTGCCAGTTGCACAGATCCCAGCCCCACACGGATGGCGAGGTCTTATCCGAATCTGGGCAAGACGTCACTCCGCTGGGCCCCGCAGCAGCCCTCGAAAATGGCGACAGTTTCGCAGATCGCAGACCCACAAGGGATGGCGAGGTCTCATCTGAATATGGGTAAAACGTCACTCCGTTGCATACCCCAGCAGCCCTCGAAAGTGGCGACAGTTTCGCAGATCGCAGACCCAAGTGGAAGGCAAGGTCTCATCTGAATCTGGGCAAGACGTCACTCCACTGGGCCCCCAAGCAGCCCTCGAAAGCGGCGACAGTTTCGCAGATCGCAGACTCACACGGATGGCGAGGTATCATCTGAATCTGGGTAAGACGTCATTCCGCTGCACCCCCCAGCAGCCCTGGAATATGGCGATAGTTTCGCAGATCGCAGACCCACAAGGGATGGCGAGGTCTCCTGGTGGTCCGCGTAAAACGTCAATCCGCTGAACCCCCCAGCAGCCCTCGAAAGTGGCGACTGTTTCGCAGATCGCAGCCCCACGAGGGATGGCGAGGTCTCCTGGTGGTCCGCAAAAGACGTCACTCCGCTGCACCCCCCAGCAGCACTCGAAAGTGGTGCCAGTTTCACAGATCGCAGCCCCACACGGATGGCAAGGTCTTATCTGAATCTGGGTAAGACGTCATTCCGCTGGGCCCCCAAGCAGTCCTCGAAAATGGCGACAGTTTCGCAGATCGCAGACCCACAAGGGATGGCGAGGTCTCATCTGAATATGGGTAAAACGTCACTCCGTTGCACCCCCCAGCAGCCCTCGAAAGCGGCGACAGTTTCGCAGATCGCAGCCCCATAGGGATGGCCAGGTAGGAGGCAAGCTGGTACGCAGGAAGGAGCGAGGTGAGAGGCAGGAGAGAAGAGGAGAGGAGGAGGGGGGCGGGAGAAGGAGAAGACGCGCGGGCAGTGTTGTATTCAAAACGAATACCCAACGCAGGGTTGGGAAAAACTGCCTCCATGACGCCCCCGAGACGCCTCTCATGAGACCCCATCAGCCATCCGAGTGGCCTCAGACCCGCAACCCAAGCACGGTGGCGGGATGTGCTGAAGGCCATTCGATAATCATTCGTCGGGTGGTTTGGTAGATGCCCTCTATCTGTATACGCGGGTTCTCGCCCCATTCCCCACGCGTGTACGGCGTGTACTGAGAATGTCAGCCCAAGAGGCCCCGATAAGGCCCACAAGAGGCCCCCTTTTATGAAGCCCCAAAAAAGCTCCAAGAAGCCAGCCCAAAGGCGCATAAGAGGCCCTCAAGAGCAACACACAACAACCGCCAGTTCCCAAAGGGGTCGGCGGTGTGGCGTAAGCCCAAGAATCGCAAGTCGTCCCAGGGAATCTTCACCGAAGAGCTGCCCTCCAGGTAGTTGTACAGCACCTGCGCGGAGTCTCGGAGGTCGCCGGCAGAGAAAGGATATAGCATGTTGTAACCCATTGCGCCGAACTTCTTCCTCTCGAGCATCAGGGAATGAAAGTGCACCAGGGCGAATAGGATGGACTTTACCCTCCCGTCCTTGTCCTCGAAGTCCTCCTTGCTGAAGAGCGCGAAGGAGCGGCGGAGGTTGGCTTGCATGCCCTGGGGAGGCTCGTTCGTGAGCTTGATGGAGCGCTCCAGGATGCCGATGGGGATGCCCTTGCTGGGGTCGGCGGACAAAATCACCCGCATACCAAAGTGGCTGTTCTCCACGGCGAACGCATCCAGCTTCTTCTCCAGCTCGATACACCACTTCGGCATCAGGTGGATGTTCTGGAGCATGACCCAGTGCCCTTCGCGGTGGCCGATCTCTAGCTTCGCCATCGCCACCACGTCCTGGCCTTGACCCATTGCCACGTTGTGATAGTTCACGCCGAGCTGCAGGTTGATAGTCTTCCTTCCCATGGCCTCAACCTCCTTCACCGGGTCCGCACCAGGAGACAGGATGAAGAAGATGGGGGTTACACTCGTGGAGTCATCAAAAGATGACTGCAGAATCTGCTGGAAAGACGACGAGCCATCGCAATCCATGTAATCGCGCCCATTTGGCAATGTGCTCCGGATCCAGTCGGCAAGCGCACCACACAGCCTGTCTGGGCGCAGGCACCTGAGCACCAGGAGCTTCTGGAAAGGCAGGGAATCGAGCTTCTTCCAGTCCAGGGGCAGCTTGATGTCCTCGGGGGCTAGCTCGTTGAACCACTCCTTGAAGCGGTTGGGCGCATCCTTCTCCATGTTGGTGGCGAACGAATCGAAGCCCTCCAGCTCAGAAAGCCTCAATACCAGGCCCCAGTTCTTGCTCGGTAGCCATTCCGACAGCGGGTTCTCCATGCCCACCATGCCGGGCGCACGCAGCAGGAAGTTCAGGTAGCTGGAGTTGTACTCCTCCCCAGTCAGCTGGCCTTTCGTGAAGAGCTTAAAGGTGAGCATCGAGCAGAAGATCAGCTTGTGACGCTCGAACAGGCCGCGATTCACCCAGCGGAAGATCACCATGCGGATCATGGCGATCATTCTCTGGGAGCGGAGAGCGACATCATCGGATGCCTCTGTTTTGTCGATCGCCTTGTAAAGGAAGGAGATAAATGAATCCAGCGAGTACTGATACATGTGCTCAATGAAGCAGAGTTGGATAATCAAGAAGAACAGCATTGAACCCTCTGCTGCCACTGGCCTATACTGCTCGCGCGATGTGTTGATCTCCAACTCGGTTTTCTGAGCCTCTTTGACCTGTATCCCGATCTCTTTCGACGTCGCTTTCGTCTTCTCGAGGCCCTCGATGAGCGGCAAGTTGTCGAGAATAGTGGCTGGGTCTGCAGCCGAGAGCTGTGACAGCAGATCATCCTCCAGACTGGCCAGCGTCACCTTGAACTCGTTCTGCCGCCTCACCAAGGCCTGGGGAAGCAAACAAGTACCAATACTGCTACTCCCCGGACCGATCCCGGGGTGCGTTCTGACTAGAATTACGAGGCGAATCCAGCGGTGGCGACGAGGGCCTCCGAGGAGGCCCAAAAGTGGGAGAACGAGGGAAGGGTAGCGGTGTAGGTACCCTTTTCCTCCTCTGAGGGCCTGCTTCTGCTGCTCCAGCTCGGGCTTCTCAACGTTCACTACCAGTGCCAGTATCTGGTCCTCCAGGCCCTCCGGCGTGACGATGAAGTTGATTATGGTGCACTGCGCCGCGATCTCGGGCCTGTAGTGCGGGTTGGGCAGCTTGGACTGCAGGTACAGCTGGAACTTAGGATCGTAGTCGACCTCCTCACCGCCGATCTTGATAATCATAGCGGTACGGCCCCGCTTCACCACCGCGCGCGACAACACCGGCTCCAGAATAGCATCGATCTCGCCACCTACGGACTCCAGGAGGAGCTGCCCGCCCATCTGAATGGAGAAGACAACTTTCTGAAGCCAGTTGTTCATGGTAAACTGGAGCACTTGGAGGTCCTCTCCAATCCTCTGCTTGATCCACTTGACACCCTGCAGCTGGGGGTCGATCATGAGCGGCCAGCGCGAGCAGCTCGTCACCACCGCGGCGTTCTCCAACGAGATGCGGTCCGAAGGGAGCCCCTCGTTCAGCCAGCCAGCGATGTCCGCCTCTGTCGCCAACGCCTTCAGGGGGTCGATCGAGGGGGAGATGGGAATCGCCTTGTCGGTGATGTCCTTAGTCCACGTTTCCTTCCACAACTCCAAGCGCAGGCGCATGTTGAAAGGCGAGATGTATCCCACAAAGGCAGAAGACAACAAGCAATTGCCGATGAGCTTCACCGTCAATTCCTTCATATCCTTGACGGTGTCCGTCCAGCGCTTGTACTCGTCGGCCAGGCCGAGCACGAGACGCTCCGCCAACTGCAGTTTCTCGAGACACTTGGCAGCCTGCTGCTCAGTTTTCTCCTTCTCATTTACAGCTCCATTCAGCTTTTCGTCCAGCAGGGCGCATTCCGCATCGAGGGCTGCCACCTGCTGCTTGACGATCGCCAGCGATGCCTCAGCCTCTGATTTCGTCTGCGTAGCTTCCTCCACCTTGGCCATGAGAGGCGCCACCTTAACGTAGATCTTGTGATATTTCACAGAATTCACGATCCAATTTGCGAGATTCGCTGCTGCAATACTCTTAGACTTCATTGTCTCAAAATTAAAAAACGGCTGCGCCAGCAATTCGTCAACGTTCTTCAGCGTCTGCTCCGGGATCACCTCAGGGCTATATGCCTTCACCTCCTCGAGGAACGCGTTCGGATTGTTCATCATTTTCTGGGCTGCTGCCCAGGGTATCTTCTTCTTCTCGTTCTTCAGCAGGAAAGCGCAGGCCGCAGTGACCTCGACGCACTCGGGGGGCGGCTTCGGCAGTTGCTTCAGCTCGGAGATGGAATTCTTGTCCAGGCAGTTGACCGCCTCCTTGGCGGCTGCCATGGCGGGCATGGCCTCCTTCAGCTCGCCGTCCGCCTCCGCTTGCAGCGCCGCGGCCTCCGATGCCAAGATCGTGGTCTTGGCCTCCTCCTCGTCCGCCTTGGCCTTCTCCACGGCAGCGTGATCTTTGGCCTTGGTGACCTGCTCGATGAGGATAGCCGTGGCCGCCTTCTTCTCCTCGACCTGCACCATCGTGATGTTCAGATCCTCTTTCAGACCCTCCACCTTGCTCTGGACCTGCTCCATGATGGCCAGGCCTCTTTCCAAGCGGTCGCAATTGAAGGTTACGCCGGACTGCTTCTTCGTGAGCATATTGATGTAGAAGCTGATCAGCTCGAGGAAGGACTTGGGAGTGGTGTAGTTGAACCTGCGCTCCATCTGGAGGAAGTTTTTGTTGGCAGCGTCGATGGACAAATGTATCTCGGCCATGCTAGCCGCAACTGAGGCAAGCATGTTATCGTCGTTGATATTGCCCGATGCCTGCAAGTCGACCAAGAACCGTCTGGCGACGCCGTCGAGGGCGTCGCGGGGCCACGGCATGAACTCGTCGACGACACTGCAGCTGATCAGCGCAGGGAATTTGCGGCCGCGAATACGGAAATCGTCTCCCACTGGTGAGTGGCAAAGGGTGAAGTGAAGATTCTTGCGCACCTTGTCGATGAAGAATGAGAACAAGCCGTCGCGGTCGTCCGAGTAACCTCCGGCCTTTGCCGCGTTGCGCACTCCCCCGAAAATGCCGTCGTACTCCTCGCGGGTGAACAGATCGGGAATATTCCCACTAGACAGCATGTCGTTGATGTCCACCAAAAAACGTTCGTCCGCGATCTGACCGTCGGTCATCAAGAAGCAATGCGGGAGGCCTGGCTTCACAGCGGCCTTTTTGTAGAACTCCTGCAGGTCTACTTTCAGCTCGTTTAGCCCGTAGCTCTGGTTCACGAGAATGCTGAGCACGTCCTGGTTGTTGATGAAGCTGCCCAGGCGTGCCAAGGACTGCTTCCCAGAGCCGCCAACGCCGACGAGCAGCGCGTTGCCGCAAGGGTTGTCGGTGATGCGCGAGATACGGCAGATGTGTCCAAGGGCATCATCGAAGAGCACCAGGTTCATTGCCGCGTACGCCTCGTTGTACTCGCCGAGCTTGTCTTCCACAACCTGTGGAGGAGTAGGAGTGGCCACTTCAAAACTCGAATGAATCATATTGTGCAATGAAACTGGCGAGGCCGAGACTCGAAATACTACATATTAGTGATGTTTCTGAAGATACACATGTGCAGCACGGTGTGGCATTGCGACACATAGCGTGACATCACGTTGCATAGCATAGCGTAGCCTAGCGTAACATAGCATGGCACAGCATAGCAAAGCGTGGCATTGCGCAGCATAGCGTAGCGCAACTAAGCGTAGCGTGGCATCACGTAGCATGGCATGGCGTATAATTGCGTAATATGGCATAGTATCGCCGCGTACGTTTTGTCATAGCAGCATTGCGTGGTATGGCAGAAAATAAAACACCAGATGACGCACCATGTCAACGCTGAGCACGGCAGGGCATAGTGTTGCGTTGTGATTCGTAGCATAGCATCCCACGGCATATCGTTTCAGCTTATGGCACGCCATAGCGTTGTGTAGCATGGCATTGCGTGTCACATCGTTACCCTGCAACGATCAGCCTTGTATGACTCAGTGTACTATGTAGTTTCATGCTGCACCGCAGCAGGGTATAATGGCATTGCATCACACGCTGTAGCTTCGCACGGTAGCGTGTGGAATGCACGGGAGCAACTGCGTGGAATACAGAGAGACACACAAGTAGGGGGGGCCGTGCTATGGGAGAGCACATTCTCTCTCTTACGAAGGCCAGGGCGCGCCCGCGCCCGTCGCCTGCGCGCCAGGTGACTCAAGAGCCCTGGTGAGCCAGAACGGCGGCACACAAGGGAGCACAGAGGGAGGCGCAGGAAGAATATATAGGCTGACATGGGCATGACAACCACAGCTCCTACCTTTCTTGCAGCCGAAACGCCGCCTCGCCTCATCCCTGAACTTCCGCTTAAAATACAAGCGAATCGTAGCCATTCTGATCCCGCAGCCATCTCATGCAGTCCCGAAGCGCACGTGACACACAGCCGACACGGCTACACGAACGCGTAGGCCTACTTCTCTTGGAGAGCTCCATGAAGGGATTGCTCGATCCTGGCTCCATGATGAGATCGCCAAATCCTGCTTCATCCGCAGCTTGCCCCATCTCGTCCATGAAGCTCTGCGGCTCGTTTCCGCGGAAGTCGCACTGGTAGCCAGCTCGCTCCAGGTAGCGGATTGCTGCGCTGATCTCCGTGGTCCATTGAGGAGCCCATCTCTCACGCTTGGGGATCAGCTGGACCTCGAGAACCGCCAGGTCGGAGTCCTCGATCTCATCGCTCGAGCGCGCGTGGACGCTCGGAAGCGTCGCGAGGATGACCTGCGCCGCAAGGTGCATCCTGACCGTGCGCCTTCAGAGCCTATACCTTCCAAAGACTTGCTCCTTCGCCCGTAACTTGTCCCAGATCTCCGTCATCGTCGCAATGTGGGCCCAGAGCTGGGCGACGTAGATACTGCCTTCGGTTTAGAACCACTGCCGGTGGACATGCATATTGGGGGAACCTGCGCGGCGGTCGCGGCCCACCTGAAACTCGGAAATGCACGAGTAGAGATTCATCCCGGGAACGACATCGGACGACAGGTGCACCATGCGGCGAGCGCAGGAAGTACGGCAACGTGTTCCTTCACAGAAGACGCCGAAGATACGACGGCCCCCGCCGCAGCTGGAACGAGCCCTTCCTGCTCCGAATGGACGCAAGTGCTGCCGAGTTGGCGCCGTGATAGGCGGTCTGGACGTCGGCTTCTGCTCTGCTGTGCTTCCTACATTGCTGCGTCTCCCCGGCGCGCGCCACTGACATATCCGCGACCCACCGCTGCCTAGTTGGGCGCGCAGTTGGACCTTGCAAAAGAAGGCCCTCGATGAGTCCAGCGAGGCGCTCGCGAGAAACATGAGATCCTCTGGCCACTTGGGCACCCTAGAGCGAACCTCCAGAACCAATGCGTCCAAAACAATCATGGTGACAGAGAGTGTCGAGCAGGTGGCCCCTCGCCACCTTGACCTGGGCGCATGCTTTCCAGTTGGCGCTCGTCATCTTGTCCAGAGCACGCTCGTTATTCCTGGGCAGCTTGTAGGCCTTCCTCCAGCGGGCACAGATGCAGTGTTCTTCGGGTCCGAGAAGTACATGGCCCCGTTCCTGCTGGAGACTCTTCCCTCGCTGGAGTGGAGATGCACTGGTCGATGGTCACCGCGGCCTTCACGGCTTCACCGACGGCTTCCCCAGCTGGCGGAGGATTGCCCGCGCATCCTTTGAGAACCCACGGCGCCTGACAACTCGCCTAAGTTTTCCAGGAAGCGTGCCAGCTCTTCTTTCTGGTCGTCTTCCCCGCAGATTCTGATATGATCCGTTCCCTCCTCGAGAGCAGTCTCGCCATCTTTCGCCGACTCTCCCCAGCTGTCGTTGATAAGCTCCTTCTCCTGAGGTGGGTGCCGCCGGTTCCTGCTTCCTGCCAATCTTCGGGAGTTCGTTGTAGTTCATGCCGCGGGCGATGGCCAGTGCCGCGGTGGCCCAATCTGGCAGGTCACTGAAGCCCCCCCAAGCGAGCGCCGAAATTGGCCTAGTGGTCGCAGGGCCCTCGATCTCAGCATCTGCACACGCCTCGAAGCACCCACTGAGAGGCTCGCATTCACTGGTCGACTGGTAACTTCAGGCAGTTCACCACGACCTCGCACTTTAAGTAGCGCGCGACTTGATTAGATCTACGGCAATCTCGGCGGGCATTTGCGTCAGCAACTTCATCGCGACAAAAAGATAGACTGTCCTGGGCACTGATGCTGCACAGCCACCGTCTCCGATAAGGGGTCATTGAAGGCGGTGCTCGGAAGTGGACCTCGCGTGTCCAGGGTCTGTTGAGCACGGCTCTTCAGCACCAAACAATAGATCGCGCCGCTGGTAGACCAGACTCCGTTTCTCTCCTTCGCGTCGGACGCCGCTTTCTGCATCGCCTGGTCCGCGTCTGCACCCCGAACTTCTGCCGTCTTCTCCTTCGCCATGTCTCGCTTCATCTGCAAGATCTCTTTCCTCTCCACCGTCGCGCGGCGCGGCGGCTGCTTGCAGGCAAGCAGCGCGCCCTGCAGCTGACGAGGGTCGCCCGCGTTTATCCGGGCATGGCACTCGTCTCCGGCAGGAAATCCTCAATTCCAAACGCTTTGGCACCTCGCCGCGAGAACGCACGCGCGGCCCATTGACTACGGGGGGGCCCAGCAAGAGGGCCCCGCAGCCCCTGCGAGGAGGGATCGCGGTCTTGTCACATGGGATCTCCACCAGGTCTCCGGGACAGACGTGCAGTCCAGCTTCTTCCTCGAGCTCCCGACTTGCTGCGCACCTGGTGGCGCAATCGATATCCGCGCTCCGCTCCTAGGCAACGCCCATGCCCCTCCGGTCGATCCGCCCCCCTGGAGTAGCGACCTCGTTCGAGTAGCTCACCTTGGTGCTCCGACGACGGGTCAGGACGTCTACGTCGTCGTGCTCCTCGGGGACCCAAACGTAGACACCGGCGGCCCCGACTACTTCGGCCATGGGAGCAACGGCTCGTCGTCGTGCGTCGGCGTCTCCTCGACTGTCTCCTCGGCCGCGTCGTCGGTGGGGCCCTCTGCGGTACGAGGGCGCCGTGCCGACGAGGAAGCAGCAACAGGCATCTTGGTTCCTCTCGTGGCCTGAGTTTCGCCTGCAGCCAGCTCCAGAGACAACCCTGGCTCCTCGGACCGCTACTCTTCCTGCGCTCTCGCTTTGGCACCGGCCAAGAGCATCTTCTCCAGGCAGCCTTCGTAGGGCGTCTCAGGCAGCCGCAGGAAGTCGCCAGCGGGGTTGTCGCCGAAAGCTGCGCCAGGTGGTCCGCCGCTGGGATCTCCCTCCTGCTCGTCGTCGCCCTCGCTCGAGCCCGCGTCCCCGACGTCCTCGGCCCGCTCGGTCCGGCGCCTGTTCTCCCGGCTCTGGCGGCGCCTTCAATGCTTATCCCTTCCTGATTGGACAGCCTTCTCGGTCAAGGGCCGAATCCGTTTGTTCCAAGGCGCGCGGCCTAGGTTCTTCCTGGTAGGTTCTCGGAGTCCTTTTGAAACGCCCGCCGCTTCCTCCAGGTCCGCCATCATACTGAAGTTGCTCCTCTTGTCCTTCAGGGCGCACCTGTTTCTGTGGAACCGCACTCGCGGCTGCCACTTGAAGCGGCCGTTCTAGAAGGCCCAGGTGTGGAAGTTGACAGAGGACTGCGCAAGCGGGTCCATTATGGCACGCAGGATGCGTTGCATCTCCGAAGGCACCGCGACCTTGTAGAGGAAGGCCGGCAGCCCCTCAATGTAGTTGGCCTTGTCTGCAGTTTCGGGGTCGAACACCTCCACGTCTTCGTGCTCCAGCGCCTCGAATTGACGTTGGGCGTCGGCGAATCCGTTATCCGCTTCGCCTCTCTGCTTGATCAGCGCCATCTTGGTCTGTTGCAGCTCGAGGCGCCGCTGCAGCTTGACCCTTTGGGTCTCAGCTCGGGCGTTGCCCCCCTCCCCCTGCAGCTGGATGATCCTCGCCCGGCGGCAAACCGAACCTTCCGCGCCATGCATCCCGTTGATCACCTGCTCCAAGCGGCGCACCCCCAGCTCGAGGATCAGGGTCGTGGCCATTAAGAACGCAATGCGCTCTTTGAAGTGATGGATATTTGGAACCGAAGCGGATGGCATCCACTCCCTCGGAAAGGACTCAGGGACCTCGAGGCGGTTGACGTACTCCTCGAGGTTCCTGCTGTACTCGTCCACTCGACGTACCCCCATTTGCCTTATCGCCTTGGCGTTGCCTGTTGCCTGATCTCCTCACCCAACTTCTCCGCATTGTCATTTCTGCGCTGCTCGGCCTCGGACGGCAGGTCTTCCTTGTCGGTATCCCCCATGGGCATCAGGTTCACGACGTCGCCGTCGCCGCCGTCGCTGACGACGATGCCGCGGCCGACGGAGTCAAGGCGGTCCAGGGGGCACGGGTTCCGTATAGTGGTGGACCTGCGCTGCTCGTCACGCAGCTCCTCGTCGACCTCCGCAGTTCCCATGCCGCCCAGGCCCGCGGGATCTTGGAAGCTCGCGTCTGGGCGAATCTCCCCCAGCGTCCTCCGGAGGAAGTCCTGGGGCCCCTCGCGCGCCTCATCTACCCCCCTTTCTTTTTGAAGCTCGTGGAAGAGAGTCTCGCGGCGATGGGCCATCTGCGGTCGAGGCGAAAGCCCGACTAATAGAGATTGGAGGATCAGCCCAGGGGTCATCGACCGCTGCAGCAGGAGAGCCACCTGAGCTGACCTTATTTTTCGTCCACCGTGTCATCGCATTCCTCGCAGTCGTGGAAAGCGTCGCCCATGGCGCCACCGTCGAAGTCGACCCGCTGGTCGTCGAGTAGAGGAACCAGGGATCCAGGCACTGGGTCCCCAGGCAGCACGGCTCCGCAGGCAGGGGAGATCCCAGACACGGAGGCAAAATCGCAAGATGTAAGCGGCGATACCTCATGCAATGCTGACACATCCACTGCGCGATGAGGACAATGGAAGGAATCACATGTCGAAGGAGCTGGGTTGGCAACGGGCGGAGTAGATGGGGTGGAACGCTTCGGAGGCGCACGAGAAGATGTACTGTTCGACGGAAGAATAACATTCGACATGTTCGGTCTCGGATTGCGTTTCCCGGTAGCCAACCGACATGCTCTTCTACGTTACAGTTGCTCTACTTCTTCGGCAATACGTGATTTAGCCGTCTGCATAAGTTGTGAGAGAAGTTGCACGTTCCCCTTGAACTTCGCCAAACCGTCCGCCCGGCGAAGTTCGCGTGGGAATCACTTACACTGATCACCGACTTTCTCCAAGGAGTCCCCAACTTATCACAACAATCTCCAGGGCTGCTCGCTTCTCGGCCGAGGCGAACTGTTCCCGGTTGATACAATCGCACAGGATCTCGCGTCGGCCACGGCGATGATGTCCAAGCTGGGATTTTGCTCCATGATCGTCGTCAGTCGGATTTCTCGATTCATAGTGCGTCGGTCTCGGAGCTCGCATCGGTACTCTTTCACAATTCAGAAGCAACGAAGTAACCCACTCGGACTCGGGCACACCCTCGGACACGGCGTTGGCCCCCACCACCACGGCAGAGCTCCCAACACGCGCAGTCTCGTGAGAATCCCAAGGAAGAATACTGACGTCAGCTTCCCTTCGCAACAAGAGGTCTTGTCCGCGGCACAGATCACACTGCCTGTCTGAAAGCGGCCCTGCCCCACGCCCTCGAGGCCCAGACCCGAGTCGCACAGAGCGACCAGGCGGAGACGAGAAAAGGGCACGCGGCATTGGCGCCCACGAGGCGCCGCAGTGCAGCGTTTGCCTCGATGAGCTCTTTCACCTCGGGATCGGGCAAGGCGCTGCTCAAGAGAGATGCGCCCCCCATGCCGTCTGGCACGCCTTCTCGGCATGTCCAACTGAGTTTCCCACGCAAGCAACGCATAGCTGTTATCTTCTCTGGTGTAGCTGGTTGCTCGGGGTTCTTGCAGCGCCCCCATGGGAGACTGATGGGTCGACCTCGCCCTGCAAGATACCGCGCCGCAGAGATGGTGGAGCCGTGCAGTTTGCGTCGTCGCAGAGCGCGCCCGCCGCATTCAGTGGCGCCCTCCATGAGTTCAGTCTACTTTCCGAATTCGAACCGCTTGCGAAGGCGAGAAAAGGCATCGGAAAATCTGCCGCCAATGCCGCCTCCCAACAAATCATATGTTCCGACGACAACGAGTCCGGAAAATTGCCCAGGGCGTCCGTCAAGAGTCTCTCTCGCACACGAGCATAACGCAGGGCGCAGGGAGATGGCGAGCAACACCATGCTCCTTGAACGCTGTCAGCAGACTTCTGCGCCAGCCTGGAGGGCCGGCAACAAGTCCATAAACTTCTGTCAGTAGATCAATCGCGAGCAATTCGTTAAGATCTTCGCCAGGAATGCCGCCCGAAAGGAGCGAGGCCAAAAAAAAATCGCCCCGCTGATTCCGGAGGC
The DNA here is from genome assembly GCA_963575745.1 of Prorocentrum cordatum. Taxonomy (NCBI): domain Eukaryota; class Dinophyceae; order Prorocentrales; family Prorocentraceae; genus Prorocentrum; species Prorocentrum cordatum. Next base: position 503,925 of record CAUYUJ010021259.1, read on the forward strand.
CTTGAGCACTGGCCGACTTGACGTCGCCCACCAAGGCCTCAACCTTAATAGAAACAGTCATTGTAGAGCAAAGGGTACGTCTGCTGCGGAGGGCGCAGGCACAGTGCGGCTCAGCACTGCAATGCTGGGATCATGAAATCCTTGAATAATCAACTCATCTCGGTTTAGCGTCGAAAATTCTTAGAGACAGCATGATCATTTAGCTCGTCGTCGCACTCGGCTCCATTGTCTTTCCATGTGTCGCGCCAATAGATACGCTTAGGGGATTCGCGATGGAATTCTGCAGCGGCAGCTCCTCGGTGAATGCGCGCTGCTGTAGTACCGACAGGTCCTGCTGCACAGATTTCAAACCACCCCTTGCGTCGGCTTCTGGTAGGTTCGAGAAACTGCTGCTTAAGATGGCTAGGTAACGGAATAATGCTCGTTGCATCATCAGCCTGATTCTTCTTGATGCAGAACGACCTCGAGGCGTTGAGGTAGGCTTCCTCTGATTGACGGGCTGCGAAAAGAATGTCCGTGTCGGGAGTCTTGTGCGCTCCCAACAAATCATCTGTCACCTCAACATTACGACTGCTGTCCACGTAGTAGATACTCAATCCTTCTGCGGAGTCCGCAGATGGAAAACCTGGGGGCGCAATCGTAGTCGGCGCTGGTGGCGGTAAATATGACCATGCAGTCGCGGGCCACGGCGCGCATGAGCCTCGGGCAGCGGCGCTGGAGGTTCCCACCGGCGCCCCTGCCACGGCGGGCTGTCTCGAGCCTGGCTCGCCCTGCGGTTCAGTAGAAGATGCGGTGTCTAAACGAGGTCACACGTGTCGAGCGTCACTCTTGGGTGCCGCGCGTGCCAGTCCAGGTTCGTCCTAGCTTTTCGCCATTGGCTGTAAGTGTGGCTCTTCTGGCGTAGGCGGCTGAGGCTCCTGATCGGCATCAATGTTTGTTCCGTCGGGGATGTCATCGGCCTCTGCCGCATCAGGGTCGCGTTGAGGCTCACATCAGGGAAATATGGGATCGCCTTCTCTAGATGCGTCGACAGAATGACGAGCGCCGCGAGCGCGCTCCAGATCAATCCTGAGGTCACGAGGGCAAGTGTTGACGATCTCGATGCATCTGCTCTCATCTTGCGCGGCACCACGCATATGTTCGTTCGACACACGCCACAGCGCTCCACGAATACTAATCCAAGCCCCACCAGCAGCGGGTAGGATGATCACACCAAGTCCAAACCATTTCCCCGCACCGACTCGTCCTTGCCTCCAAACAGATACGAGCCGGCCTTCCGTAGTGGTTGGTAGTGCGCGGCGTCGTGCGCGGAGGGCTCGAAGTAGCCGTGCTCGACTATCCATGACACTCCAAGCCTTCGCAGCGGCTCGGCGTTTGTCTTCCGCGCGGTAGAAATCCTGCACGGATCCGGTAGTCAAGTATTCGGGACATATGGGACCATTGGAGAGCAGCGTCGCTGGTAGACGTTGCGTATAACCGAAAACCCGTTGCATGGGTGAGAGACCAATACGCTTCTGGTAACGGTTCCTGACAAAGCAACACAGCTCCCCCATTGCATGTCAATCGGCTGGAGTATCTGGAGCAACCTTCTGAACGGCCAAACGGAGCTGTCGTTTCCATTTTGCCCAGCGCGTTCCCTTCGACCGTTTTGCCATGGAGAACGGGCGTCCGTAGGGGATAAGCACGCGCCATTGTTATGCATGTGATCGGCAAAGCTTCCCTGGAACTCCTTTCCAGAGTCCACGACGACAACTTCTAGCATGTCAAACACACGCGCCCAAGTGCGTACAAACGCCTGCCATCCTACATCCACTGACTCCCCTGCCCCCGCATGTCCAACCAACTGAGAGGAAGTGCACCGGCATGTGATATTGATCCCAAAAAGCGGCGCATCATCGAGCGGGCGCTTCACCTCAACCAAATCAATGCCAACAACATGATTGAATCGGTAATACTTGGGAACAGCAGCAGGGCGACGAGCATGGGGTCGGTTGCACGCATCGCACTCGTCGCACTTCACATTGTTCAGTACCCAGCGTGCTACTTCAGGTTTAGCGCTGCCCCGTCTCAGAAGTCGAGCGAAATTTCGATGCCCGGGGTGGCCGGAATTTTCGTGGGCATGTTTGAAATCGGTCAGCTGGTCTGCCATTGGTGCCCAGTCGGGCTGAGCAGGCACTTCGCCATCGCCATCAGGTTCGGCGGCGGGGTCATCGACAGGAATCTCAGGCCAATCCACCTCAGGAACGGCTTCCAAAGGAAGGCAGAGACTGGCATTGTTCACTGAGAGCACCTGCTGAATATGTTTGGCCTGTCGCTAGGGAATCGCGCCCACGCCGCCCTCATGAAGCTCCGAGGACGAAGCATGAGCCCCACTGGTGGTCTGCCACGAAGTCGGCCGCCACTTTCCTTCGCAAGCCTCGGCCGCTCCGGCCGAGTCCTGCCAAATGGCGGGCTGCCACGAGCCACCTAGAGCACCTCGAGGCACAGCCACGCGCTTGCCCGACGCTGGACCAGCCAGGCTCACGCGGGTAGCATCTGAAGAGATAAGTTGCCCAACCTGGCTGAGACAGGCACTCTGAGGACCAATATTCGCCGACAGAGCGCAAGCGCGCATCACGTCAGTAGCAGCTCCGCGGTAAAAGCAAGCGCGGCCAGTCAGTTCCTCGGCCCGGGCGCGGCCGCAAGATGGCTCAGGCCAGACGTCCTGGATGAATTCGGCAGCGCCGTCTGAGTAGACAACCTCTGTCACCCGCTCGCTGGTAAAATCGCCTGCAGAAGGTGGGCCGACGGAGCCGGCCGGGTTAAGATGCTCGCCGCGGGGCTCGCGACGCATTCGGACATGCACCCCCGCGACCGTCGGAGACATCCTCTGCCCGCGAATCCATCGCACGTCGGTCTCCTCCACGACCGTCTGGAAACCGCCCCCGCCCATGATAATCTCGCGCGTCTCGCGTTCGGCCGCGCGCGACGCCAGGCATCTGAATCCATGATGGGCCACTGGTTCGCCTGACTCGCGAGTCTTCATGCGCCGCTCGCAGTGCTGGAAATCCATCTCGTAGACCTCCTTGAAGGCGCAGCCCGCGCACATCCCGAACGTCACCCGTTCTGGGTGGCGCGGCGCGCCTGTGCTGATGAAGCCCTCGACTGGGAACCTCGCCCAGCGCATCTGGCAATCGCCGCGCGTCCGTAGGGTCTTGTCGTCGCCCCGGCGGCGCGCGGCCTTCCCAGGGCGCGTGCGCGCGGCCTGTCCGGTCTGCGCTGCGCCCGCGCCGTCGCGCTATAGCCTCCTGCCCACCGCGAACCGCTCCCCGCTGGAGATCCCCAGGAATCGAAAGAAAGGTCTCGAATCGCGGGTCAGAGGCGCGGATGGTGCAGCCTCGCTGCCCAGACTCCTAGCGCCCCCGCGCAGGTTTTCCCGGGCGCCCGCACCCTTGCGGGCCCCCGCGCGGCGCTCCGTGGCCACGCGGTCCAAGATGGAGAGCGGCTTCAGGCAAACCTATTTTCATTCCCACGTCCGCTTCTCTGCGGTCATCGTGGGATGACTGGGCCCGCCGGCGCTCGGAGGTTCCGGCCGCGGCCCATTCTTGGCGAGGATGCGCCCCGCGCGTTTCAACGTCGCACGACGTCGGGAGAGCAGGCGGTCGGTTGAAAAAGCCTAGTTTGAGCCGACGGCGCCTGCGGATTCAAATAGAACGCGGCGCCCTCGGGCTCGGCATCCCTGAGACTTCGGAGAGACAGTTCTAAAGTTCTTCTTTCTCTGCCAACAGTCATCGGGGAAACCGAAGATATTGGTCACAATGCGTTTGCCTGCCCCTACCTCGTACACCCTCGACTGGCAACCGCCAAGTGCCCCGCAGGTGATGGCGCCACCCGGCAAGTCAAGAACCATGCCAAGCTCCCTGAGCATCTCCACTGGAAGTAGTAAATGCACGTCACAGGCAATCAGATGAACCGCGAGGGTAGCGCAATTCTTCGCCACGGCAACAGCCAGCTGGAGAGAAACTTGGTAGATCCTCAAACGCCTTTGGCGTCCATTTCGAGAGTAGGCATCGCGCTGGCTTCAAGCCGTAAGTATCTCCAAGGTATCTCACCATAGTATCGAACTGATATTTGTCATAGACCCAACGCTGGGCGCCAGCATCCACAGGCCGAAACCCATCTGAACCTGCTCACCAGCATCAGCAGCAGCAAAGATAGGAAAAGGCATCAGAACTGACTCCAGACTAGATCGTAAGTTCCTGTTGACAAGCACCATGAAGAGCGTCATCTGCCTGCTTCAAGGGGAACCGCCTGGAACCGCCGAAGCCTGCTTGCCGCCTGCGTCCTCGCTTGTCTGGCTCGTTCGCACAGTCCCGAGCCCAGTGCCCCATCTTCCCGCATCGGGCACACTTCGAGCGACTCATGAATTTATGAATGTCGGTCCACCGCTTCGGTCGGACATGTCCAGCTCGTTCCCTTCGACGTTTTCCCTTTTCGGGAGCCTTTGGGCCTACCTTTCGGGAGAGACTGTTTGAAAAGGCATCGTCCAAGCTTCCGATTGTGCAAATACTGTCGCACCTGACTGTAGTTGGCGTAGATGGCGACAGCCTCGTCTTCATCTAGAATCACATTTCCGGGCATGCCCTCAGCTACGAAGAGTACGTATTCGTCGTCCATGTACTCGAGAGCCTCAGTCAAGATCTCGCCCTCCCCCTAGGACTCGGGCAAGGCAAACAAAGACTTTTCCATGATAGCCCATTGGAAGGATTCGCGATCAGACTCCTGGTCCTCGCATCCATCTTCGTCTCCCTGGTTTCCGACGAAGTGTGAGGCAGCACAGTACCCATACCATGGATGCGATGGCCGCCTTTGCCGGGAGGCACTGGTCGCTCCAGCGCCCGAAGTTTCTCACACACCAAATGAAAATCATTGGATCCCCCAGTCCAGCGCTCAACCGTATCCCAAGCAGCTTCACTGAGCTTGGGTTCTCTAAGAAGCACGCACTCTTTCAATTCCTCTGGCAAGATCACGCGCTCATCGACTTCTCGCAAAAGCACTCGCTTGCGAGCGATGCAAGTGACTAGGGGTTAATATCGCTTACGTTTGGTGTCGTCTGAATCGAACTTGTTGTCCAAGAGCCTTCGGCATCCTGCGGTCTTGGTACTCGGCAAAAGCCTTCACAATATGTTTGGCCACAACCTGGCCGCGGTCCTCCGAAGACAGCTGGTCCTGGGTGAGTTCGTTGAGAATGATCTTGAGGTCGTCGTTTGCATCGAGGTAAATGAGATATCCGCGTTGCGCTGACAGGTTCTGATCTGCAGCTCCTTCATGCAAGGCTCTAAACGAGTATCATGATCTTCCCCATCCCCAGTGGGAGGTACATCGTTTGTTATCTTTGGGGCCTCCGATTGTTTAGGAAATTGTCTCTTTCTGGCGACCAGAAGATCTGGCAGCGGTATTTCCCAATCAGAAATGAATACAACGCATAGCCTGCTCTCGCAGAGTCGTGTTCTGCCGATTTGGTGCAGCCGGCGAACCACGGCACCGCGCCTTCCAACCTGATGGGGGTGATTACGTATTGGGCTGCGTCTCCGTCCAAGGCTGTGAAAACCAGCGGGCCCTGCCTGAATCTGACCAGCTCACGTCGCCACCACCGTCCCAGGGAACGTCTTCTCGTCCTCCACCTCCTGCCCAAGGATCCTGTACTGGCTGCAACCAAAGATCTACTGGAAGCTCATACTCTTGAGGCTGAGCGTCGTCTGGAAAAACCATGGCGGCGCTCGGTGCAAAAGGGTGGGAAACTAGAAAAAAGGGAGAAGAGTATGGAATGCGTCGCCCGAGAATCGGGTGACAGGGGAGTAGGCCTGATTCCCCTCGTGAGTCTCAGCCACAGGTTCCGCTGCCACTGTGGAATGTACGGGAGTAACTGTATGGAATACAGAGAGACACGAAGTACAAGTAGGGGGCCCGTGCTATGAGAGAGCACTGTATTTTTCCTTTTACGGGGGCCAGGGCGCGCCCGTCGCCTGCGCGCCAAGTGACTCGAGGGCCCTTGCGAGCCACAACGGCGGCACACAACGGAGTACAGAGAAAGGCGCAGGAGCAGGAGGAGAGGCTGACATGGGCAGGACAACTACACAGCGCGTCGCCTTGCAGATCAAAGTACCAACCTTGCAAGGCATATCGTAGCAGTGCATCGCATAGCGTTGCATCGTACATTATCCCATGTGCTTGTACAGTTCGAACTGGCAAAGAGGCGCATGGCGTGACGTAGCATCAATGCGTTCGCTGTGCATTGCATGGCGCAGCGTTGCCCAATTGCGGAATAGCATAGAACAGCATACCGTGGCATTGCTCAGCAACACATTCCATAACATAGCATCAATTTGCACAATATTGCATACCATAACACGCCTGTACAGATCACGGCATGGCATGGCATGGCATTGGTTGGCATAGTACAGCACAATCAGGCATAACATGGCATGGCGCGCGGGCACCCTGGTCGAACCCGACCGCCCAACCCCAAGGCCCCGACCCCAAGGGCCGCACTCGCGTAGCAAGAGGCCGAGCTCCCCGAGGGGGGCGCTTGGCGCACCATCGCACGGCCACCAGCTCTTGCGCAAAGCGAGCGAGGACCCCATAGAAACAGCATGGTTGAGAAGATAGACCATTACATCGCACAGTACATCATCACACTGGCATCTCAGTGACTCCGTTCGTGAATTCACTCCATATGGGCCCCTGGCGCGCAAGGAAAAAGGACCACAAACCGCGCCTCCCGAAACCGACCCGCCTGGGGAACTCTGGTGGGATCCCGGGGGATCAAAAACTTCTGACGAGCTGGGTCTGCCGAGTGAGTGCGGGGAGTGAGGGGCGAGGGGTGGGGGGCGGGGGCAGGGGAGCGAGACAGGGGCAAGTGCGGGGGAGGAGCTCCAGAGACAACAAGAACCCCCCGTGGTCTGCAACAGGAACATTCTGGATCAGCCACCGAGCAGCGGGCTACATATTGAAGCAAACAAAAGCATTCGCCGGGTCAGAGGCGTGGGACACGATACGGAGCGCACTCATTCGAGCCAATGTAACATCGAGCGCGCAACAGAAACAAAACAAAAAAAAAAAAAAACGCTGGCCGCGAGTTGTCCGAGAGTCGCCCTGGCGTCTTCAGCCCAATTCGCTGATTGTGCTCAAGACGGCCCCGAAAACGGGAATACGGTCGGCAACTCTTGCTGAGCGTATCGCGTCGGCGGCCCCGGCGGCGCGCCATGCCCTGCAAGCGGATAGCGTGTCGCTCCGCTCCACGGGGCGCCACGCTGGGAAAGGCAGGGGACGTTGACGCTCGGGGACGGGGACGTGGGTAGCATGTCGCGCCGAAGCGTGGTGGGCCAGAACCGTCGGCGCGACACGCTAAGCCAAAACTCTTGACAGTATGCTGGAAAATTGTAGATCCGCCGACCCTGTCGGCGTGTGTGAGGGGCTTGTCGGTTCAAGTCGTTATCTCCGTCATTCGTTGGCCGTCGTCTCTGTCGTCCCCTTTCTCTGCCTCCCCCCTTTCCCTGGGCTCGTCGAAGCTCCCCCCTTCCCCAAGGACCTCCTCAGCGCGCCAGCCAAAGCGAAAATAAGCAACGTCGTAATTGAGTCGAAGGGAAGCCCCTTCCCTTCGATCCCTCCCCCGCTGGGGGGGAGGGGATGGGAGGGGATCCGGGGGGGGGGGAGTCAGACGCCCCGGGGGGGGGGTCAGATACGACGCCCCACCTGGGAGCCCTGGAGCCCCAAAAAGCCCCAAGACGGGCCAAGAATGCCCCAAGAGGCCCCAAAGACAGTCCAAGAGAACCCCGAATCGCCGAACGATCTGTCCAAGACGCCTTGACGGCCTCCAGACGGCCCAAGAGGCCTGCAAAGCGCCCCTAAGAGGCCTCCAGGAGCTTTCTCACGAGAGCCCCAAGAAGCAAAATTCATTGATTTCCTATACGTTTCTGAAAAATTTTGGCGTTCTTGCCTCTTCCGCTTCCCGACGCGCCAAGACGGCCCAAGAGGCCCCCAAGATCGCCCGAAGACGGCCCAAGACGCCTCCAAGACGGCCCAAGAGGCCCCCAAGACGGCTCCAGGAGAGCGCCCAGACGGGGGACCCGAACGGACATTTCGAGCTCTCGGCCCAAAGAGGCCCCCAAGTGGCCCCGAAGAAGCCCCAAGAGGCCCCAAGAGGCTCCCAAGGGGCCCCAAAACCGCCCCAAGACAGCCCAGGAGAGCCCCCAATTGCCCAGGAGGCCTCCAAGAGTGCCTCGAGACGGCGCAAGAGGAGCCCTGGACGGCCCAAGGCGGCCTCAGGAGAGCCACAGGCTGTCCCAAGAAAGCCTCTGGCCTCCTCCTCTTCCTCCTCCTCCTCTCCTCCTCCTCCTCCTCCTCCTCCTCCTCCTCCTCCTCCTCCTCTCCTCCTCCTCCTCCTCCTCCTCCTCCCCCCCCATCTGCTCCCCCTCCTCCTGCTTTCCTCTGCCTCCTTCTCCTCCTCTTGCTCCTCCTCCACATCCTTCTCCCCCCTCCTCCTCTCCCATCCACCTCCTCCACCCTGCCTCCCCCCTCGTTTTCGTCTTCGTCGCTCTCAGGGTCGGCGGCAACGGCCGTAAGGCCTTCGCAATCCGACCTGGAAGCCACTGCCCAAAAAGGCGCAAACACGGACCAACAATTTCACGAATACCAAAGACAAGCCCGCCACGATCTCGAGAGGCACCCAAAACAAACAACTTTCCCCAACAGCTCCCCTTCAGGTTGCCGATATTCCCGCAGCAGGGCCTTGAACTTTTTTTTTTTCTCCAGTTGTGACGCTCACAATGGTCTTTGGAGCATGCCTCGCCGAGACTTCCAGCTGAAATGTGAAAGGATGCATTTTGCAGTGTGAAAAGAGAGGCGCTTCCAGTTCAAATCGTAGTGCTACACATGTCGGCAGACTGCACACTGGCAGTCCCTATTGCATTGACGCGCAATGGTACGCCAGCCCCTCCCTGGGCCTTGAACTGACCCCTGGGCCCCTGGGATACGAAAAGTGCTGCACCAGCTCTGGGGAAACCAAAAGGTACCAACACTGCTACTCCCCCGACCTCTCCCAGGGTGCGATCTCACCAAAATTTGGAGGCGAATCCAGCGGTGGTGACGGCCTCCCGGGAGGCCCAAAAAGGCGCAAACGAGGCAAGGCTAGCGGTATTGGTACCTCACGGACTTGGTATCTCTGCCCCCTCTGAAGTTCAGTCAATGCTGCTTTGGCCTTGCCACCCTTCGTCGCCAAGAGCGGTTTCAAAGAGCCGGAAGGCGGCCACTGGGCCGCCCCAAACTACCCGTGAGCGACCGGAAGCCTCACGATGACCCCACGACAGCCGAACGCTCCCAAAACGGCCCCAAGACGGCCCAAATATTGCCTTGCCGATCGGCGCCGAGGCAGCCAAACGCCTCCCGAAGATAACCGTAAAACGGCCAAGAACCTGTGCAACACAGCCGTAAAGTTCCCCACCTTTCACATTGCATCCATTGTCACCCGAGAACTCCACCGCTGCCCGCCCCGCCCCGCCCCCTCCACCAACAAGCCCAGTTCCACCACCACCCAACAGCCAGCGCGGCTCCTCCGCTCCGACAGCTGTCTTTTCGAACGGCGCGGTGTGCTGCATCATGGCCCCCACCCCACAGCAGCCAGCCCCGCCTTCCCTCCCCCAACCAGCTTTGCCTTTCCTCCCCCTTCAGTCGGCGCTGCCCCTCCGCCCGACCACGCTCTCTTCGCACGGAAAGGCACGCACAGCACCACGGCCCCCACCACGCCGCAGACAGCCCCGCCTTCTTCCCCAATCAGGCTTGCCTTTCCTCCACCCAGCAGCAAGTGCGGCCCCTTCTCTCCGATCGCTTTACTTTCGGACGGCATCGCACGCAAGGCGCCACAGCCGCCCCCCGCCGCAGCCCTCCATCCCCCGTACCCTTTCTCCCCCAGCCACCCCTGGCTGGCCAAAAAGAGCCTTCGGAGTGACCCAAGACGGCCTCTGGACGGCCCAAAACGAACCCCCCGACCGCCCCAAGAGACCCCCTAGGCAGCCAGGTAGGCCCCAAGAGAGCTCCAAGACGGCCCAAGAGGGCCTCAAGACGGCCCTGAGGGCCCAAGGGACTCCCAAGACTGCCCCACAGGAGCCCAGGACAGCCCAAGACGGCTCAAATGATGTCATGGGGGTTCCTCGAGAAGTGAAGACGGAAAGTGTAGCTTTTGAGCTCCTCAACACCACCACCACCATTATCATCATCATCATCATCATCATCATCATCATCATCATCATCATCATCATCATCATCATCATCATCATCATCATCATCATCAGCATCAGCATCAGCATCAGCATCAGCATCAGCATCATCACCACCACCACCACCACCACCATCATCATCATCATCATCATCAGCATCATCGTCGTCGTCGTCGTCGTCATCATCATCATCAGCATCATCATCATCAGCATCAGCATCATCATCGTCATCGTCATCACCATCATCATTCGTCATGATCACTATCGGTTCGAGCAGATGCTACCAGCTGGGCTGGTACGGTGGCGGGACTTGTCGCAGATAGCTGGATATAGCAACAATAACAGAAACTGATGCAGGAATACAGGAAGATACTAAAGCCTTCGACGGCGAAGGAACGGGGCCGATGAGCCTCGCGAATATGAACAAGGGGAGGAGGATGAGGGGAAATATTGAAGCATGCAGTCAAACAAGACTGGGTCGCGCATCAAAGAAAATCAAAACAACCAAATCGGCAAAGTGACGGCAACCGTGACACAACGCCCGACCAAATCGGTTTCGACCGCACGCGTCCAGACGACATCATACAACACCAGTTCAGGAGATTGAGTATGAGACCCCGCGAAAAGTGAGCAAAACACTGGTCGTGAGAAGGGCCGGTGGGGACGCGCGAAGCGTTTGGAATAAGTGACGCATGGTATGTTCAATCTTGTTTCCAAAAACACGTACTCCGCTACCCATACTGCGCACGACTGTTTGTAACCGAAAAAATCGTCATTCGTGGTCCCAAACACCTTCTTCAGATGCGCCCCGTCCTTCACTGGCAGGTATTGCCTCTCGTTGCCGCCCGCCTGCGAGACGAAAGATGTCATAATCAACGGCTGGGCGAAGAGGTCATCTTTGGACATGCCGGCGAATGCCTTCCCAGACGCCTTTTCGAGTATGACTTGAAGCTCCGCCTGGTCCTCCCTGCATACAAGGCGGTCCGAGAAGACCCGGTAGCACTCATGCAACCACACACGGGCGAACTTGGTCGCACCGTCCTTGTAGAGCTGCGAGTTGGTATTCGACAGCCCCTGGAAAATATTGGCGATGTCCTTCAGGTTGAACTGGTAGTGGAACTTGGAGGCCGACGGCAGAAAGCACTGAGTGTTCAGGATGGTTGTCAAAGTCTCGATCGTAGCAGTCACGATTGGTTCACAGAGCTTCTGTACGGCTGGCACGAAGCCCCCCAAGTGCTTGGAAAGGATTGCAGTGTAGATGCTGGAGATGAGTTGGCCAGTCGGCGTGAATGTCGTCGCCACAGTGAAGCGGCGCTGCAGGCGCGGGTTGATCATAAAAGACCCAGCCTTGGGGTTCATGCACGCAGTGAAAAAAATGTCTGTCAACAGCAGTTTCTCTGACAGGAACTCGCGATTGTACACTTCCCCATACGCGAGCATTTGCGTGAGGAGCATGATCGCCGATTGGGTGTCGTATTGATCGACGTATGGCATGTTAATGTCGTCGATGAAGAAGATGCACTTCTTATTCCCTGGCGGGCCGTAGGTTTTTCCCGAACGCTTGTCCAGGGAACTCATGATGATGCTCTGGAGGCGAGCGGACGTCGTGTAATTGTTGTTATTGATGGACTGGCTCATGAAATCCTCAGTTCTCGCCTTCAGGTCGGCAAGGTAGTCCTTCACAATCGTCGTCTTCCCAGTGCCAGCAACTCCAACGTACAATACTGGCTTCTTGACTTTGACATGCAGGTCCAGTACGTATTTCATACGCTCCAGTTCCATGTTACTGATTACTATGTTCTGGTACATTCTGTCCGCGATTGGCTCGTAGGAAATCACCTTGTCCTCCCATGAAACCCACTCCCGCGCCTTAAGGTCGAAGAAGTAGTCGAAGCAGTCTCCGGCATCTGGGAACTTCACCTTCGACAGTCCCTTCATAAATGAATTGAAATTCTTTCGGTGGTTCGTCACCTTATCGTCAGAAACGGCCCCTCCGATGGTCCACATCATAGCGAACGCGAAAATCGCATCGTAGGCCAGCTTGAGATCCTCGGTCCCCATCGTCCGCAACGCCTCCGCATTATCTTTTGTGTTATGCTCAAGCAAAGCGTCAACGAAGGCGGTGATCGATTGCACGAAGCCCATGTCATATATCGGGCACGAGAAACCGAACGTCTTTCGGATTGACTCTATCTGCGACTCGAAATCCGCCTCAGTGCTTCCACAGAGTGGGCGTGTTAGAATGCTTGCTGTTGCCTTAAAGGGTTTTCTAATGTTTTCCAGGGCCGCCCCCCCCCCTCATCGCGCGCGCGCGCTTCGAACATCGCCCCCTTTGGCATTGCTGTCTGGCGTCTTTTGGAACCCCAGACGACCAATATGGCCTCCAGGACGGCTTCTTAGACAGCCAAGACAACACCAAAAGGGCGAAGGCGTCAGACGGGCCAAGAACCCCCTAAGACAGCCCAATGGGCTCCACGAGGGCCCCAAGAGGTCCCGGAGGACCCGAAGAGGCCTTCTCCCTAACCTCCTCCTCCTCCTCCTCCTCCTCCTCCTCCTCCTCCTCCTCCTCCTCCTCCTCCTCCTCCTAGTCCTCGTCCTCCTCGTCCTCCTCGTCCTCTTTCTCATCCTCCTCCTCCTCCTTCCCCTCCTCCTCCTCGTCCTCCTCCGTACCGCGCCGACGAGGGCGGGATCGAGGTGTCGACGCGTCCCAATTCAGACAACTCGTCGGAGGTCCAGCATTCATAGACTCAGCATCCTTCCTGCTGCGCTGTTGCACAGGCACGGCGGCGGGGTTTGCCGAAGGCAGCTGGATAGTTGTTAAATAACAAGTAGAAGGTGTTCTGCGGCACTGGGTCCATCTTCTCGCGCCAGCTCTCCATGTATGGCTTCCAGCCTATGTCGGTCTCGTTGACGAAGAGCACTCCGCCGCGAGACACAGTCGCTGGGCTAGCGTGCTTCATGTCCTGAATCTCCAAAATCATACGCATGCTGGGCGTGAACGGGATACGCTCGTTGCTAACCAGGGTAAGCACCTTGTTGTCATCCATGACCGTGTTCATGGACTCGATCCAAGTGGCGTCGATATCACCATCCAGAATGACCCACTTGTTCTGGTGTGTGGACTTGTACCCGTTCATTTCCTTGCTCATGTTTCGCATTATGACGGCGATGAGGCCGTCCTTCCACTCTTTCGTCTTTGACATGGTGCCGTAGAGCTCGTCGGACGTGACGCCTTTCGGGTTGGCCTGCTCCCACATCCCGTCGCTGCCCGTTTCCTTGAGCGCCTCCATGAGCGTTTTCCAAACCTCCGTCTTGCCACAGCCTGTGGGCCCAATAATGAACATGCAGTGCCTGACCTCCAGGATGCCCAACATGCTGACCGTCTTGATGATGAACTGCGAGTCTGGCTGCAGGCCGCGCTGCTTAGCGACACGCACGCAGACTGTCTCGAACTCGGGGTTCTCGAACGGGTTCGGCCAGATGCCCGGAAAGAGGTCCTGGATGAGCCGCAGGAAGATGGGCATGTCACCTGTCGTGATCTTTGGTGTGTTGAAGTCGCGCAACGCACGGCAGAGCACAGGGTTCTCATCAGACTCAGGCTCTGCACGCTTGAGCCCTCCAGCCTGCCGGAGCAGAGACTTGACTGCCCGGAGACCCCAATCGTAGTGCATTTGCTTCGAAAGGAGTTCCTTGCACAGCGCGTAAAGCTGGACGAACTTATTAGCCAACGGGCGGGCCTTGATGAAACCCTCGGACATAAGCATGTTCTCGCAAATGAAGCGCAAGTCTGGCACAATCATGGCAACGGACCGGAAGAGCGCCTTCAGATTTTCTGGCAGCTCCGTGCGCCCGGCATATCCTGGATTCATGGTGATGAATGCGCCGTTCGTGTTAATCAACCGAATTTCCTCGTCCATGAAGTTCAATGAGGTCAGGTTCTGTCTGATGCCATCCAAGATCGTCTTGTACTGCGTAGAAATCACCGAGAGCACCTCGATAGAGATACGATTGAACTCATCAAAGCATCCCCAGCACCCTGTCTGGGCGATACCCATGAAAATCTGGGCCATCGTCTGATATGTCATCTGATCACTGCAATTAAACACTACGATCTGCAAGCCAATTGCTCGTGACAGATCCTTGGTAGTCTCCGTTTTACCTGTCCCTGCAGGCCCTGCGGGCGCACCGCCAAGTGTCAGGTTGAGCGCCTGTGTCAGTGTGATGTAGCATCGGTCAGTGAGCGGTGTGATGACAAGGCGGCCACAGTTGCCCACGTACTCGTAGCAGTAGATCGTGGTCCAGTCGCAGATCTTGATAACGCATGTCTTCTGATCCTCTGGAGTATACGACACCAGATTTGAGTTCTGCGGGCAGTGGGCCCAGTAGAAGCGCAATTGCTGCAACCACTTGAAATCTGTGGAATCCGTGATCCGCTTGACCACAAAGTCTTCGATGACATCACGGGAATGCACGTCGATAGTAATGATGGTGATGATCTTATTGCGCGTCTCCTTGTCGAGTGGCGTCTGTACGCGCTTGATCAGCTTCTCGATGCGTTCGTCGTTGACCTTCTTCGACTCTTTCATGGCGTTCTCGTTGCCACTCTCGATCTCCTCGAAGGCGCGGGCCGTCTCCTCTGTCCACGTGATCTGCGTGCCCACCAGGGCGAGCTGCGCGCAATAGTCCTCAAGCCAATACTCGCGAGGCTTTGCACCGTCAACATCCCAATCGGCTGTGGTTTTTGCCTGCTCGAGGATATCGCGCAGCTGCATGCGAAAGTGCGCCTCCATGGCCACCAGATAATTCTCCACCGCACCGTCCAGAATGAGGTCTGCGAAAAAGGGCACCTTCTCGCCGTCCTTAGCAAGGATGCCAGAGACGACCTTGCCAGTACTGGGATCCTTCTCGAAGTTCAGCGTCTTGACCCCCTCGTACATATCTCCGAGGTACTCGGCGACCTTCAGCGGGCGGTTTCCGTTCGATAGGATGTCCAGCAATGCCTGGTTGGCCACGAAGTAGAATCGCGGGAAGATTTTCTTCTTCTGCTCCAAGTACTCGTTCAGAGACTTCTCGCACGTGTCGATGCCCTCGCTGATCTTGTTGAGCGCGTCCTCCCGGCCTTCGAAGCAGCAGATGTCCACTATGAGGTAGGACCCTGAGGCGTCAAGCATGAGGTCCTTCCATTGGTTGTCCATCTGTTCGAAGCGCTTCGCATCCTCGGGCAACTGGGACCGGATGTCGTCGCTCTGCATGAAGATGGGCTCCAGACGGCACCAATTAGCCTGCACTTTCTGCCAGACGGTGAGAGCGGAGTCGATGGTGCGAAGCTTGCCGCTCCACTCGTCCACCAGCGGCTTGCAGAACTCGATGAAACGACCCTGCGATGTCATGCCCATCATCTCGAGGGAGTCGCCGTCGAGGCGCTCGAGGATCTCCCCGAGCTCTCCCAGCAGTGGGCACTCGGGGTTCGACGTGTCGAAGGTGACCTGCATCTTGGCCCAGTCCTTGCTGATTCTGAGCAGTTTCTTCTCGATCTTCGCCTCCTTGACTGATTGGTCGACGATCTCCGACACGTCGTCCGCGAAGTGGTGCAAGTGGAGGTCGAGGAGGTTCTTGAAGCAGAAGTCTGGGCCCTTGTCGAACGTGGTCTGCGTCACTGTCATCAGCGACGTCCAGTGCCGGTCGGCCATCGTGTCGCTGTGCAGGTCGTTGATGAGCGGTAGCACAGTGGCCATGTTCTTGACCTCGTCCTGGAGCCACTTGTACAGTTTCAATCCGCGCACACCCTTGTTCATGTTCTTGACCTGATTTTGGAAGTCGCGCACGGTCGCCACCAGCCCGTCGGTGTCGATGTTCTCCCACAGGATGTCGTTCCAATTCTCAAAAGTATCCAAGATGAGCGAGACCCCATCCCATAAGTTCTTCAGCAACACGAGCTCTTCAAAACAGTACTTCAGATCACGGTAGTTGGACATGGCCATGTCGAACAGCATTTCGAGGTCGTTGTACTCGCCTGCCCGCGCTCTAATATCCTGGGTCTTCACGTACCATTCGTTGATGGAGTCGTAGCTCTTGTCGTACTCGCGCGTTTTGGCATTTGTCTCGTCGAAAGGGCACTCCGACAGAAATTGCTTGCGGAAGGCCGACACCTCCATGCCAAAGTGATCGATCTTGCTCCGGATCTTGATACTCTCTTCGTTCTGAAGTGGCAGAATCTTCTCCTTCTCATCGTAGGCTAGGCGGATGACCTCGTCCCACTTCGAGGGCGCGTGCTCAAGCTCCTGAAGCCCTGCAGGGACGATTTGGTGTTTTTTGAGGAGGTGGCATAATTCCCTGATGGGCTGGAAGAGGCTGCTCACCGCAGTCTTTGCCAATTTCACATCTGCGATGTACGTCATCACAGCGTAAAGCAACTTCTCGTTCTCTGGCTCATCCACGGGCGACTTCGAACCAAGGCCAGACCTGAGTCTGTCGATGAAATCAACCAGCGTCTTGATCCTGGCTTCGGTGAAATCCTTCAGAAATACAGTGTACTTCTCCTCCCAGGTCTTCGCGTACTTCACCAACGCGACCTTCACAGGCTGAACGTTAACACGCAGCCAGTGGATATCTTCTGGGGTCTTTATGTTGGACAGGTCCTGCTTCATCTTTGCGAAGAAATCGATCTTCTTGTCGAACTCCGTCAATTTTGGAATCGGCCTGCCGATATCCACTTTGATGCGATCCATCCGCCACCGTGCCTGCACAATATACGGGCGCGTGAAAATGCCAAGAGCTGCATAATAGGGGTTCTGAAACGTCTTCTCAGACCCCCTCCACTGTTCGAGGAGGACATCAACCACATAATTGATTCACCCCCCAAATCAATGTTTGCTCGTCAAGTCGACAGAGAACACGCAGGATGTTCGTAGATCTACGAGCGTTCTTAGTGTGTTCATAGATTCTACGGGAAACACAATTCTGGGGCGAACCAATTCTGTAGTCGATCTCCTACTCGACTTTTCAACGCACCTCGCAGCGTACCCCCCCCCTCTTCCCGAGGCGACCTGACGCCTCCCTGACGCCTTCCTGCTGCCCTCCATTGCACCTCCGAGTCTTCCAAGGTGGCCCAAGAAGGCCAGCAAAGCCGGCAAGGTGGTGAAACAGCTTGCCCCAAGAGGCACTCGTTAGCCCCCAAGAAACGCCAGAGAAACCCTAAGAAACTCCAAAGAAACCCCAAAACACCCCCAAGACTCTCTCCAGGAGGCCCTCCTGAGACCCATTAAATAATTTTCCCTGTGTTGATATTCATTATCGTTTTCCACGGTTCTTGGTCGAGAATCGGTCCCGTTGCGGTTTTTGAACGCGCAAGACGGCCCAGGACGACCCCAAGAGAGCCTCGGGAGGGACGGCCCACGACGGGCCCAAGCAAGACCAAGAGGGCCTCTGGAGGAACCCAAAGCGGCTCCAAGGGGCCCCATCGACGGCCCGATATGGAACCACGACAACACCAAAGACGACCCCGGACGGGCAACAGGGCTCCAAGACATCCCAAGAAAGACGACCCACGAGGGCCCAAGGGACCCCCAAATTGGGCCTCAAGACGACGCTGAATCCCACGAAATCTCTCCAAGAAGTGAAAACGAGGGGCCCCACATGTGACGGCATTCCGCCTCCTCTTTCTCCTCCTCCTCCTCCTCCTCCTCCTCTTCCTCCTCCCCCTCGTCCTCCTCGTCCTCCTCGTCCTCCTCTTCCTCCTCCTCCTCCTCCTCGTCCTCCTCCTCCTCACCATCATCATTTGGGTAAGATTCATTTTCGTCGTCGTCTCATCCTCAACCGCATCATCATCGGCATCATCATCGTCACCATCATGGAAGATCATATACATCGTCAGCAGAACCATCATAAACATATTCCTCGTCCTCGTCGTAGTCATCGTCATCATCACCACCGCTATCAATATCGCCATCATCAGCATCATAAACATCGTCAAATTCATCAGCAGCAGCAGCATCATCAGCAGCATCGCCTCCATTATTTGACTCACCCCCCCCTCGCCATCACCAGCATGATATCCGACACTCGTTTCCAAAGCACTCCGTGTGTAAAGTTTGCGAGGAAAGGCCCGGCCAAGGGCGGCAAAGGGCTGCATGGCGCAGCGGCGTCGTGTCTGTCGCGCGACCTCAGTTAGCCCCAAAGACAGAAAGTTCTCCACCGGTTCGAAAGCTGTTCGCAAGGGTGGGGGGAAGGGCGAGAAAGCTGCAGATCATGGTTTCTACAATCATAACCGCTGAGCTCACATGATTTCCTACGTTCGTTGTCCAAAGAACCCCACATGTGAAGTTTGGGAGGAAAGGCCGGCCAAAGGGCGGCCAGGAGCTGCAGGGCGCAGCGGCCTGGTGTCTGCCGCGCGGCCTCAATTAGATCCAAAGTCAGAGAGCCTTCAACCGGTTCCAACCTTACCGTCTTTGAATCGTGTGAGATATGCGCATTGCCCCTTGGTGTTGGTGACACAGTCAACCCCCCACACACCCCATGCATCAGGAGCGACCTGAGCAAGCTGCTGAACACGTTGTCGGCCGTCTACTGGCATGCGAGCGAAGGGCGGGGCGACGGCGCCAATCTGGAGGTAGTGACACATTGATTTTGCACTCTCCCAGCGCCCACAGTACTGCAGCAGGCCCAGATTGTGACACGAAGAGAAAAAATGAATGGACCCGCCTCCCCGTAGCAATCCAGGCGCGCCTGGCGAGTCGCTGATGCCGACGAATCCATTGAGGTAGATGAACTTCTATAGGTCAGCACACGCAGCTGCTCTGGGCACGGCGCTGCCGTCGGGTTAAGGGGGCCGAAAAGTCAATTTCAGCAACGCAAGATCTTCGATCATGACGCTTTGGAACTCCGGCCTTCGATCCGATGTCTTAGCAAAGAGCAGTGCGAGCACGCCTGCAATGACGTCGCCCCCAGGTCCCCAGGCAAGACGAGATGCTACCCGAGGGCATTCGCAAACTCGCTGGGCCCGCAGCAACAGGCGGAAGGCGAGGAGGAGGCACGCAGCTGCCCCGCCCCGTTCCTGCGCCCGGGCAGCCACGACCAGAGGCGGGAGAACCTCCAAAGGAATGGGCGCGCGCATCTCGACCCGCTCGCAATTGCGCCAGCGAGCCACCGCGGCCCACGCAGGGCGCAATTGGCCGCGGGTCTGCGGCCAGCGGAACTGGGCGCCAACGAAGGTCTCATACCCCCTGAGCACAGAACCTTCGAGTCGCACAGACACTGAGCGCAGTCGACGAGGGTGGCGCCGAGCAGCTCGCTGCGACGCGCGACGTCGCCAGGGCGGAGCAGACCGGCGCAGTCGATGTACCGGTAGGCCAACGGGCAAACGCAGGCTTGAATGTCACCCGGAGGTCTCGCCCGGCTCGCGAGGCTGCTCGGCGCGCGAGCGCTCCGCGGTGCCTGGGGGGCCCCCCCCGGAAAGCCCATCCAGCTGCAGAAGATCCCCTGGGGCAACAACAGCGCGGCGAGCGGCAGCGCGCGTCGAAGTGCTCGGCCACCGCCTCACACCACTCGCTGGAGCACTCTGCTGCCACCTCCGCCAGGCGCCGCCAGACGCTGTCGTTGCCCGATGCCGCCCACCAGGGCGAGGTGCTGGCGGCCGCGGTCGCTCCGCCTCGCCAACGGGGGCGGGAACGCCCCACCGCCCTTTCCAGGCGGCGATCCTTCTCCAGCATCTGCCTCGCACGCACCAGTCCACGACGCACTCGCAGCGCGGGCGTGCGCCGAGGGCCTCCTGGAGCCCCGGGGGGAGCGCCTGCGCGGTCGGGGGCCTCCGCGAGACCCAGCCTGGCACCTGCGCACTTGCTGCCCAGAATGCCCTTGGGATGTTGCCGCGGCCCCACGGTCGCCGGCGCGCCCAGGCGCGCCGCGAGTAGGTCCCGCGGGGCGGCCCCGGAGCGGCCGCCAGCGGCCCGGCTATCACGGCGAGCTCGATCTCTTTGGTGAGCGCGCCGGGATCGGCGAGGTCCTCGATGGGCCCGCGCCGCACGTCGCTGCCGATGGCGATCCACCCGCGACGCTCCAGGGCAGCGCTCAGGGGGGAACCTCGGCCTGCTCGAGGCATCGCGGGAGACGGGCGGCCGGCGCCCATGCGCTGAGCGACGCGCGCGCGCGGCCTGGCCCCCGAGTTTCTCGACGGCGGCAATGGGCCTCGCTGCCTCGGGAGGCCGAAGCCTGGCCACGCGCGCCCCGGCGCCCCCCGTGGGGCCATCTGCAGGATCGCGGGCACTGCGCGCCCAGAAGGAGAGGAGGGAACCCCCTGCGAACAACTAATTGGAGGAGACATGGCAAAGATCCTGCAAGGATCCCGCTGGGCGATCGTCCTCGGACAGCAACGCCGCGCACAGCCTGCGAGTCTATGAACACTGGAATGCGCATGCCATGCACGTCGGGGCCCTGGACCGCCAGCTTGACCAGCGATCCGAGGGCGACGCCCTCCCGGGCGCAGATATGGCTTCAGAGTGGCCGGGGGGGGCCAGAACTGGAGGTGTGGGGGGGGCTCCCTAGAAGCAGATGCACAGGTCAACATGTAGAAGCATATTGCAACGTGGCGCGAGGATGTTGGCGCCAACTTGTCCGCGGGACCCCGCGCGCGGCCTTTCGGCGCCGATTGGTCGGACCAGCCGAAATCATGTCGCAGCAGCGCTGCGCAGCGAGGTCCAATCCAAATCAATGCAATTCACTGCTGCGCAGCGAGATCCAATCCAATTCAGGGCAACTGCGGATGTGCAAACGGCAATCTCTTTATCTCTTTCTCTGCTATGGCGGACAAGGCACTGCTACTGCAATTCTATCCACTGCCGTACACTGCCTCGACTATGATGGCTACTCTGTGCGCTGCAATGCAATGTTGCGCTACGCCTTGCATGTGGACGCATTTCAACGCAACGCAGTAGACTCGAATATGGAAGCACGCGAAGCGGCGCCCTCCAGACGCACAAGCAGATACGCGAAGGCCGCCTTTTCGGTATCACTGCTGCGCTTGGCTCGGCCATGCCCCTGATCCTTCCTCTCTCCTGTCTTACGTCCTGCCCTACTCCCCGCGCCGTCTCCGTTCTCGTCCGAGTTCTTGTTCCCCCTGTTCGCTCCTCCGCTCCCTCCCTCCTCGTCGCTATCGCATGTCCTCCGCCCTCCATCCCAGCACCCTTCTGTTCCCGCGCCGCGCGCGCGGCCGCTCGCTGCGACTCCCCGGCCGAGCTGGCAACGTCATGGAGCGAGAGGAGGCAGGACGTTGCACGCTGCGGGGCTACGGTTTCCAATCCTGCGCTCGGCCACCCCCCCAGGTCGCCCGATGGTTGCGCTGTCCCCGTGGGGGGTCATCGGTGGGTTCGCGGGCGCTGCCGCGCGGGGGGCGGCGCCCGCGCGGGAACCGCCCCCCGCGCGGGGCATCAGGGCCGGGCCCAGTGGACGCACGGCGCGAGGACGGCAGCGGCAAGCTCAAGGGCAGGGGGGAAGGGGTGGCACGTCGCGGAAACGGGGGCATCAAAGCCCGTAGATGGCCACCTGCGGTCTTTCAGTAGAGCCCCCAGCGGGCGCAGCAATGAGGGAGGCGCCCCCGCGCGGCCGTCGCGCTCATGCAGGAGCGCGCTCGAGCCCGCGCGCCTGACTCCTGGCCCCTCCGACGGCCTGGCTGGCGATGCACGCCCCTCGTCGCCGCCAAGCCGTCGCAGGCAATGGCGTCGCCGCCCCGCTCCACGGCGGCGCCCGAGTCGGCGCAGCCGCCGGAATCTTCCAGGGGCGGTGCCCCTTCAACGTAGTTTGGGAGGCCTCGGATCTGATTCACAAGCAGCGGGCTCAAACGCATAATATCACGCATGCCCGCGTGCTGAAAACATTTCGGCCGGAGAGGATGGGGACCGCCTCGACGCAGGTGCACCGTCGCCGCCTGCTGCATGAAATCCTCCCTGCATGAATATGCGATGCTTTCTCCAGCGAAGATGCGGTGCTATTGTGCGCCATCTGCTTGTTGAGCCTCTCAACGAAGTCGTTTCCGTGCGACCTGAAGCCGCTGATCACCATGGAGTTGCAGTCACATGGCATCCAGCGGAGCACGGTGGGGCACAAACGACAGACGCCGCGACTGCAGGTGTCCAACGTGGCCACGTTGGCATCAAGGAGTCCCTGGGCGACATTATTATGGTGATCCTCTGTGAACATGCCAGAAACAAATACATGCAGCTTGTGCGGCTGAAAGGCGGAGCCCACACCTCCTTCACAGCGCAGCAGACATTCGGAGGATCTGAGACTTCGCCCACCTCTGGAACTGCTCCGAAGTCATTGGCGCGCCTACCGCCTCCAGGACTGCCCAAGGACGATTCGCCTCCGCTCGATTTGTCCAGAATGCGACACACTCCAGGACCTTGCCACTCAGTGGGTCAAGCAGCACGTCCACCTTGCTGGGAGCCGACTCACAACCAGGGGTTGGGTTTTGAAGCAGAGGGTAGAGCAAGCTCCAATCGGGGATGTCAAGAACGGCGACGTATACACCAAGCTGCCACATCAGTTCGTCCGACTGGAAGTAGTCCTTGGTCTTCTTAGCCCTGGTCCGATTCACCATGGCAAAGATATCGTCCCTGATCTCACCGTCGACCATCTTCTCGCCCTCGCAATCCTCGCCGTCGCCGAGCTCGCCCTTGAAATCCTCGCAATAAGAACCCAAACCAACGCGGTGAATCAGGCGGCGGAAAAGCGTTTGCTTTGAATTGGACAGGTTGTTGGCCCATATTGACTTTGTTGACACCGCGCCCAGCTTCCCACACATAGCGTTACAGATCGCGATCGTGACCTTCTCCTTGGTCTCTGCCACGCTCTGGCAGCAAGAGAGCCCCGTCGCCTCGCCACGACGCCAGTGCACCAACTCTGCGTCGAGCCAGCTGCCGTTCACCAGGCTGCAAAGATGCTGGAGGTCTCGCCATTGCATAGATTTGCCCACTCTGCTTCGATCATGATGCTTGGCGTCGAAATGAAAGAACGAGTCGGTCAACTGAGAGACGCTGTCGTCACCTGCTGGAGCCGGGCCTACCCGTCGCGTGCACTCCTGTCTGGCCAGCATCTCGATGCCAGCCGCGATCCTCTTCGCGGTGGTCTGCAGCTTCTGGATGCGGGCAATCCCGAAGTGTATCATGACGTGGCTGCTTGGCCCTGAAACCTGCGGCATCGCACGGTGGCGCAAGCATATTCCAGGTACTTCGGGCCAACACAGGACGTCCAATGCCTGTGGGATGTCTTCGTGCTACTTTCCCCGATTTGGGAATATCTTCACGTTCGAACTTGCTTGGTCGGCGACTGCCATGCGCGCGAAAGAAGTTACACCACGCGAGAGCGAGTTCATCTCTGCAGCACCGTCGATCATGAACCTTTTTGGGATCCCACGCTTGATGGATGCAAGCTGCTGACACGCCAGAAATGGCCGTCGCCGTGACGAGCCGATACTCTCGATGTCCACTAGCTCGGCGAGGCTGCATACCGAATGGCGCCCATGCGACACAAACTCTGGACCAACGCCGATCTCGCAATAATCTTCTTACATACTTCTATGGGATCGCGAGGCCCCCCACCGAAACTTCGCCGCGACGTCGCCCCACGCGCGAGCACGCGTCGCGCGCACTCCCCGCCGAGGCTACGATTTCTCATCGCTGCCCACCTGCCGTCGCCTCAGCGCCGCCTTCGCTCCAAAGAGCATGCTCTTCAATGCTGATTCCTGCCTCCTCTCCGACACTCGCGGCAACAAGGGCGACCCGCGCGTGCTTGCCCCCTGGGGCGGCGTTCGCAGACTTGGGCAAGTGGGCAGCACGCGCAACAATGCTCACGCACGCAGGGGGCGCAACAAAAGGCGCCCCCTGCCGATTGCGGAAGACTTCGGAGCTCCGACGAATTCGCCGGCCGAGGGGATCAACGAAAATATTGCTTTGATCGGACTAGAATGCTTCTGCCTGGCATCATTCCGCTGGGCCTTCACTCTCTCGCGTCGTGTTTTTGTTGCTGGGGATTCTGGCGCATGCGCCATGTGCTGCGCGGGCCGATTCTCTAATCTCCGCAGTAGAACAGCGGAGCTCCACCATGAGCTGGACAACGCACGCCATCAGCAGCAGCGGCAGCTCTATCATCGCCAGCTGGCGGGGCGCGACCATCCGCTGGAGCAGCCTGCGCTGGAGCAGAACCGCCACCGCGAGATGCCGGAAGCCCGCCCGCGCCAGCAGCATCGGCATCGTCGATGCAGAGAGGGCAGAAACGACGCCGCGTGCATTTCTCATGCCAGGAGACCTCGCGAGCCAACATGGCAACGGACGCGCGATGCGTCTGCGCGCCGGTGGGTGAACGCCCAACCCCATACATTGACGAGAACTACAACGCTTGCGCTGGATATCTTCAAGACCGCTCCGCAACTACATGCTCTCAATTACTTCGCGCGTCGCCGAGCGGGGCTCGTCGCGCACCCGAACATCGCTCGGAATACATCACCCCTCTGCCACCTCATGCCCCCGACGCCCACTGAAGCCCCAAGAGGTCCCAACGCGGGCCCGACGAAGCATCGCCAGCGCATCCAACCCGCATTCCAACAGATCCCACGCGACATCACGACGAGCATCCCGAGCCCTCTGAGACGCAACCCCGACGCTATGCCGCGACTGGCCAAAAGGCATTCGATAACGATTGCAATCGACGAGGGCACAGGAAACGACGACACCGCTGGCGGCCACGCTTGAGAAACACACGCCCAAAAGGACACCACGCCACAGATGGCAACGAAACTTGTGGGCGACATGGCAAGAATCGCGTCGACGGGCCCCGTGGCTTCGAGGATCAGCCATTGCATTGCCAGTTCCAGGATTCCCAGGACCACGGAACTCGCGTTCTGTCTGGACGAGGACGATGACTGCACTGCTCGCTCCTCCTCTCTCCGCATACTCTTCTAACCTCCCCCCCCATCCTTCTCATCCTACTCATCCTCGCCCTCCTTCCCGCCCCCCCCTTCCTCGCTCGCCCCTGCTATCGCAGCGCGCTCGATTGCGCGGGTTCGATCGCCATTCCGCTGTGGTTTCGCATTTTGACAGTAGCGCGTGCGAAACCTTGGGGTTGGATTCGCATGGGTGCATAAAGTTTCGTCCAACGTGGGAATTGGCTTCGCAACTTGATCTAGCATCCGTTCACCCAGGAGGCCCCCATGCGAACGCCTTCTCAAGTCGGGGCCGCTCTCTGCCCGTCGGCCAAACTGAAAATATGGCGCCGCCTCGAGAGCCCATGGATAAGCAGGGCGGCAAACAGCTTGGACTCCATCCAGGAGCACAGCAGGGGATCGCCACGCCCCCCCCCCCCCGCCCAGACCTCGAGAGGCGCGTCGGGATCTGGGGGGCCAAATGGCCCGGGTCTCACCGCGCCCGCCCGCCGAAGAGCGCGCGCGCAAAGCCGGACCGCCTCCGGCACGTTGAGCGGCGCCGCGGCGACCCCGCCGACGAAGAGGGCGGCGCCCGAGGCGAAGACATGCTCGGCCACCGTCGAATCACGCGTGTTACTGGACAACGGGGGCTAGATAACCAATCCGATCAGCTCGTCAAGTACCCCGTTCGGCAGCCGTCGCCACGCCGCGGGCTCTACCCCGGGCAGCTCGTCCACGAGGCAAACGGCGACCCGGCGAAACATCAGGCGGCGAACCCAGCACCCAGCAAGCCCCCCCACGAGAGCGGCCGATGCGACGCTGACGAGGACGACGCACGCGGCGACCACGCCGAGCTGCTTCACTTTCACGACCTCTCCGCCCACGCCGAGACGTTCTGAGAAGAGCTCGCCGCCCCAAACGACTGCCCGCGGCTGATCCAGGGTCGCCCCCTGCTCCTCCTCTTGATGCGCACCCGATCGCTTGCCCGGTGCCCTCGCCAGACGCGCTGGAGAGCTGCCTGTCGGATCGAATCAGAAACGTCGGGGCAATGGCAGAGCCCGATGACCACGCGGCCGTCGGAACAAACACCTTCCGCGATTCTATCCGCGGGAGGGGGCCGACCATGGGCGAGCCCCCCCCCGCCGCGGAGACGTCCTGCGGACTGCGGGCAGCGCTGATGCGCGATCCGGACCGCCCCCGAAGCCCTCCCACACCCCGTGCCGGGCGCGGCCGGGGCCGGCGCGCCCCCGCCGCGGTCTCGCCGGCGGAGGTAGTCCACCTCGTGAAAGACCCCCTGCTCTAGCAGCCCGTTGGCCCTGACGTCGGAGCCAAGAACGGCCTCCTGGGCCCAGGCGACCGGACACTGCGGGAAGTTTGAAAAAATCCGAGGCGTCGCCTTCGGAGATCGAGAAACGCCCGCCTCGGGAGGAACCGCTGGGGGAGGGCGGCGAGGCGCATCGGCTGCCGGGGGCCCCGGCGGCGAACGCGCACTTGCGGGGGGCCTCCTCGAGGGGCTTCTCGAGAGAGTTGCGGCGCCGCCTGTCGATGATCGCACTCAGCCCGCGGTCGCCCTGCTGCTCCGCGCCGAACAGCCCGGCGCAGAGAGGGGGGCCCGCGCGTCGTCGGAGGCTCTCCGGTCGGCGGCCGCGCGCCCCAGGCGCGCGCCGCCGCCGCGGCCCGGCAATCCACGCGCGCACATGGGAAGCACGCGAGTGGGAGGGCGGCCCGGTTCGAAGTCGAGGGCGCGCGGAGCGCGGAAGATGAGGGCGCGCTCGAGCTCGACCGGCGCGCCTGGCTCCTGGAGCATTACCGTCGCTCCCGCGGGCGGGATGCCGAGGTCGTCGGCGGCGGGGAGAGATGCGCCGCGACGCGCGCGCGGCCTCCCAGGCACGAACCGCCCGCGTGCCCCGCAGCGGCCCCAAGGATGCCAGCGACGCCATCAGCCAGGAAATGCATTGACCCCGCGACGCGAAAATAGCAAGAAAGCTCGTCGTCAAGCTGGCGCACCAGCTGCAATTTCATCTCGGCGAAGGGCGCGATGACGCAAGACGAAGTCGCACCGCCCGCAGGGTGGCCGAGCGGGAGCCAGGAGAGATAGGCGACGGACGCGTTGACCCAGCGCCGCCGGTGTCTCCCCCGAAGCCACCGCGCACGTCTTCGCGGCCACCGCGGCGCCGCACCACTCTCAAGCCACTCGTAGAGGAGCCCGCAAGGCATGGGCAACCCTGGACAAGGCCAGGGGGCACGACGCCCCGCCCGGGTGAATTCGGAGACCCCCACCTCGAGGAGGGCGCAGAACGAGGCCGGCAGGCCAGGTGCAGAAAGCGCGCAGATCACCGATTCAACGGTGGCCAGCGAAGTCGGAGTCGCAGGTAAAGACGACGAAGGCCCGACACATGAGCTGGCCCCCCTCGGCGCTTGCAAAAGCTGCCAGGCCCGTCTGGAAACGGTCGCCCGCCTCCCCCGCCACCGCCGCCGCCGCCCCGCTCCTGTTGTAGGCCCGCTTCTTGGACTTCTTGTCCCAGGCGCGGCCCTTGCAGCCGTGGTCCACAGCGGCGTCTCCGCCCCCTCTCGAGAGAGCGTTCGCGGGGGCCTCCGTCTCGCGCCACTATGGGAAACTGAGGCAGCGAACTCCGCGGGGTGCGCTGGGCTTCTCGTCGCGCGACCCGACCTGGACCAGAGGCCTGGGAGGCCCGTGCTCAGCTGGGCCAGCCCCCAGGAGCCGCTCGCATTCACCGACTGCTGCGCGGCCTTCAGTGACTGCCCGATCTGGGCGCCGAGGAGGGCGCGCTGCCTGGGCCTGCGGAGCGCATGCAGAGGCGCCAGCATCTCCCAGAAGCGCTCGCGGTCCGAGGCGCCCGCGTCCGATCCTCTGTCCGCCGCGGAGCGTCGCGCTTCGCGACGCGCGGGTGGTGTCGCAGCCGAGCTCGGCGAAGGCCGCGGCGTCGGCGTGGGCGGACTACTCCTGTGGCTCGCGCGCTCGATTGCTCCGTTGGGCGCCAGGAGACCCACGGCGCCCCCTGCCCACGTGATCCCGGCCACCGGGCCCGCCCCCCAGGAGCTCGAGGCTGCGCCCCCGAAGAGAAGGTCACCCGGGGCGGGCTCGCCCCTTTTCGCCTTCTCGGAACCGCCAACCCTCTCCAGCGACTGCAGCGTCGCAAGCTGGATGGCCCTGTCCGCGTCGCGGCCGCCTGCCGCGATTTGGGCCCCGAGGTCGAGGTCGGCCTCCTTCTCTGGAGCCGCGCGGGCGACCTGCCCGCGCGGGCGACCTGCTCGCGCGGGAGAAGTCCGTCGGCCCGCCAGATCAGCCCGCGCGCCGTCGCCACGGCCTCTGCCGCCCTGGCCCGGACACGCGCAGTGGCCAGCCGCGGCCCCAGCAGATGCGCCGCCGCCCTGGGCTGAGCAGCGGGCGAGCTTTGAAAGCGGGGCTGGCCCGGGGCGAAAGGGGCCAGGCGCAGGCGCCCCCGGGGCGGGCCCCGCCCGATGGAGAAACCCCGGCCCAGGAGTGGGAGCTGCCACAGAAGCGAGGCCACGGGCCTCCATGCTTGTCCTCTCGGCTCGAGAAGTCCCCCAGCTGGCCCCCGATGACATCCAGCAGCTCGCTCTCGAAGTCCCTGAGGGCGCTCTGATGGTCGTCGCGCGACGCGCTGGCACGCCGAAGGATTGCGGCCCTCTTGGCGCTGCTCGCCACTGGCCCCTGCCTCCCCGCGCGTCCCGCGCGGCCCCCTGCCGCGGGAAGCGCCGCCAGGCGGGCGGGGACATGGGCGCCCAAGGCCCGCCAGGAGCCACTCCCCCGTTCCGCGCCCGGGCTGCCGGTCACGTAGGCGCCGCGCGGGCGACCTGCCCACTCCTGCGCGGCAGCCTCGCAGGCTGCGTCGACCTCGTCGCCCCCAGAGCCCTCGCCATCGTGCTCGTCGGCCGCGAGATACTTCCCCCGATCGACCTGACCGTCGACGGAGAGCTGAAGCCGACGCGCCTCGGGTCGCCCTGCGCCGCGGGAGCGGGGAATGCGACGCGTCGAAGCAGAACCCCGGCGTTCCAGTCCACGGGCTGGGGGGCGAGCTCGGGCAGGTCTGGCTGGAGGGCGCCGCCCGCCGAGTCGAAGAATTCGATCACCTCGTCCTCCGCGCAGCTCTCGGCCAACCTCGCCAAGAAGGCGGGCGAGACTCTCACGCAGGCAACACATGCGGGCATCTCTTCGCGGATGGCCGACCGCAGCGCCGCCGAGACATAGTCCGCGGAGGCGAGCGAGCGAGCGCCGTACAGGAGACAGACGGCGGGCACCACGATCAGGAGTTCCTCGAGCTCGACGTCGCGGAGGTCGCCCTCGGTTCCTCGGCGAGCCCATCGACGGCGACGGGGCCGTCGAGCTTCGCGAACTTGGTCCCAACGACGCGGGCCTCGCACCGTTCTGCCGTGCCGGCGGCGCGGGCTCTTGCTATCAGCAGCTCGGGGAGCCGTGAGCGAAGCAAGACGTCCCCCGTCTGCTCCAACGCACCTGCAGGCAGCATCGTCAGTGTGCCCTGGCCCAGCCGAAGACGCTGACGCTGGGCGGGGTGGCTGGGTTCCCGCTGCTCGGGGAGGAACTTGTCGATCGTCTCGGCCAATGAGGGGAGCAGACGCAGGCGATCACGTCCGCCAGTGTACCCGCCGCCCCCGAGCCTGGCCACGATCGCCCGCCACGCGATCGCTCATCCCTTGTGCACACCCTCCTCGCCGGAAGCGGTGGCGGCCCAGACCGTGTAGCAGTGGCTGCCAGCGGCAGCAGCGGCCAGGACCACAGGCCCGGCACCTGCCGCCCCGCTGGGCGGCTTGCGTTGGGTGTTCTCTGGGATGACGACCCAGGGCACGGCCTCTGGGTCCTCCGCCGCTTCAGACGTGGCCTCCTCGACGCTGGGGGCGGGCCTGGAGTAGGCCTCGAATCCAAGAGCAAGCTAGTGGACTGCCCGAGCCCTGACCACGGGCCCACCACGCATCAACCGCGGGCTCACCCAGCGCGCAGCGCGGGGCGGGTTCGGTCCGAGAAAGTGGCAGATCTCTTCCGTCCACTATCATAGCCACTATGCTCACATCATCATAACCATTACCACCACCACCACCACCACCACCATCATCATCATCATCATCATCATCATCAGCAGCAGCATCATCATCAGCACCAGCATCAGCATCATCATCACCAGTTGCATCATCATCACCAACATCAGCATCCTCATCATGTTCGTCATCAACATCAACATCAGCATCAACACCATCATCACCACCAGCAACAGCACCATCATCATCATCATCATCATCATCATCATCATCATCATCAGCATCATCATCATCATCATCATCATCATCATCATCATCATCATCATCATCATCATCATCATCATCATCATCATCATCACCATCATCATGCAACTCATCCCCCTCGTCCACCCCAATCCGCTCCTTCCTCTCATCATGCTCCGACGTTCCTTTCTATCCTTCTCCTTCTCCTCATCCTCATCGTCGTCGTGGTCGTCAAGATCAACGATATCTTCATCAGCGTGTTCAGTATCATCGTAAGCAGCATCATCACCACCATCATCATCACCACCACCATCATCATCAGCAGCAGTATCGGCATCATCATCATCAGCATCATCATCATCATCATCATCATCATCATCATCATCATCATCATCATCATCATCATCACCAGCATCACCATCATCATCAGCATTATCATGATCGTCATAATCAGCATCATCACCATCATTATCGACATCGTCATCATCACCATCAGCACCAGCATCATCAGCATCAGCATCATCATCGCAATCGTCATCGTCATCGTCATCATCACCATCACCTTCACCAATTTCTGAATTCTCCTCCTTCGCCCAAACGCGGCCTCGCAGCATCCCGAGACGACCTCAAGACGGCCGAGGTGTCACATGTAACGGCCACCTGAGCTTTGCTCCAACAGTCGTCACACCGAGGGTAGGACATGAGAAAGGAGGAGAAACAGAGAGGAGCTGGGTAGGCAGAACGCGAAGAGAAGAGGGGCAAAACTAGGACTTCACTAAGCCGACTCCGAAGACGAGGAGAGGCACACCGATACGACGCGGAAGAGCGCAACCCATGTCACAGCTCTCTCAGGCCTCGGGACACGAAGTGTCAAACGCAAACCGTCCCTGTGCGCTCGTCGGGCATCCCCAACCGGAATGCTGGCTGCTGGCTGCTGGGCTGGCATGGTGACGTGACGAGCCGCAGGCAGATGGATAATTGTGCGGAAGGACATGTTTTCCTCCATGACTCCTTCGACAAGGTCGAACGCGGCCTCATTCAAGAACTTCTCAAAGGACTTGTCGATCGAGTCCGTCCAGAGGAAGGAGTGCTGCATGAACGTCTGCCGGTACTCCATGCACTTCTCCTCCGTGTTGTCGATGTTGTCGGAGACAAGCGACAACAGACTCTGCATCTGGAAGTGCTCACGGATCTCATTAAGGTAGTCGCCCGCCGACATATCCAGGCGTGCCATGCATGTTACGGTGCCGAAGAAGTCCTTGAGCCAATCGTCGATTGTCTTTCTCAGGGAAGGGTCGCCGCTAAAGTGCCTGAAAGGAGGATCGAACACAATCTCATTCTGGAGCTCAATCTTCACGTCGAAAAGTGGCAACTCGCCCCTGCGCTCGATAAAAAGAGGGTCCAATATCTCGCATAGATTCTGCAGTGAAACCGCGATGGAAGCGACGAAGCCCTCAATTACGATGTTGTTAACGAAGTCTACGTACGACTTCCAGATTTTCTCCGTCTTCGAGACCTTCAGGGCTTCGCTGGAGTCCTTCAGGAACTTGTGGATCTCCTTGCCGCCTTCTGTCATGGCCATCATTCGGACACCTACGCGCTCTTTGTGCTGGAGGTCGAAAACGTCCATCGGCATCGGCTTTGCGCCCCGCTTCCTCTCCACGATGGGCTCCTTGCACCAGTTCGAGAGGATTCTTGATATGTTGCGCAAGTTCTGCTTGAGGATCTCGACCACGCTAGACACGTCGGTAACCACCTTCATAGCTACCTCGATGAACTCAGGGATCTGAGCCTCGCTGCGCCACTTCAAATCTGTCAGGCCTGGGGAGAGTGCCGCATCCATCTTGGTGATACGTTCCTCCATCAGCGGCTCCTCCACAGGTAGCAGCTCAGTAAGCACGGAGTTGTACATCTGCACGATGCAATCGAGCTGCCCAACCCACTGCCGGTACACAGGCGCATGATTGAACATCGTCGACGCAGCAGTCGGCACCTCGATGTCGAAGATAAGGAAGAAGCGCACCTCGCGTAACAGTCTCTTGAGCGCATCGTCGAAGTTGACCTTGAGCAGGCCAGTCTTTTCCTGACGGCGCAGCAAGCGCATCCTCAGCTTCTCCTTGGCGGCATCCACCTCCCTTTCTTCCCAGCTCTGGTAGCGCTGAGTTTCGTATGCCTCCAACATGTTGTGCAGATTCGTATACTGTTTCTCGACCTCGCGGAACTCCTCCGGTGTTTCTCGCAGCGTTGCATTGTACAGCATAAGCTTGCTCATTGGTTCGGTGATGCGGTTTCGCTGGCTTCGAGCCCAATATATTGCGCCCGACATAGGGGGGAGATTCTGGAATATCGGGGCATCGTCATGGCACTCGTCCACCTTCTCCCTGTTATCGATGTATGTGGTCTCAACCTCGGCAAGGTCATGCTGATACTGTTTGAGCAGCGCCTTGTGCTTCTTCTCCAACTCTGCCTGGATGATGGGGCGCTCCAGCAGCCCCTCGAAGTTGTCAAACAGCTTCAGCCTGCCCTGCACAGTGTCCAAGTCGTCGAAAGCGGAGCCAAGCAGGCTACCAAGCCTGCGGTCCAACTCCTTCACGTCGGCCCGGAACTGGTAGAAGTCGTGATCGAACTGGCGCTCGCCCACGTTCATGATGTCGTAGGGCACTGCCTTGAACTTCTCCACGGCAGCTGTGAACTCCTCTCGGATAGCATCCACTGAGAGCGAGAGCATGCTGCCTTTGGTGCCCCCTATCTCGATACGCTCGAGCTTCGTAAACTGCATCACAGTGCGAGTGAAGTCCAGCGCATCCCGGCAGCGCTCACGGAAAGCGTCCAAACGCACAAACAAGGCATCGTTCTTCATCTTCCAGCCATCCCCGCCCTGGGCAGCCGCGATGTCGCGATAGATCACATAAGTGTCCTTGAATGCCGTGCAGACCTGCAGGGTGCGGTCCAGCTTGTCGTAGCATTCGCCTGCCTCCTCACTGGAGATCATGGAGAATACGTCTGGGCCGTTGATGTACCTGGTGGCCTGGCTGATGATGGTGTTACAGATTTCTCGGATTAGGACTGCCAGCCTTGTCGGCGTGTTGTAAAACTTCGAATA
This sequence comes from Prorocentrum cordatum, assembly GCA_963575745.1. Lineage (NCBI taxonomy): Eukaryota > Dinophyceae > Prorocentrales > Prorocentraceae > Prorocentrum > Prorocentrum cordatum. The sequence continues at coordinate 537,469 of CAUYUJ010021259.1, forward strand.
CCGCCAGATGAGAAGAATTTTGTGCAGCACGCTGTCAAACAGCTGATCGAGAGTTTCGAAGTCGGCGCTCTCACTCATGATCTTATCGATGTCCTTGGTCAGAGTGGAAAGGAAGCGGACATTATCGTTGGCCTCCTCCCGAGCCTCTTCCACCTCCTTCTGCAGTCGCGAAAAAGGCGTGGTGTAGGTGCTCTTGCTCGTCTCGAGAAACTTGAGCACCTTCTTTAAGGCGTCCATGCCAAGCTGAGAGTGAATGGAGTTCAGATTGGCGGCCTTGTTCTTCCAGAACAGCAGCTCGGCGCTAGGCTCCGGGTTGCGGCCCTCCTTCAGCAACATCTCCGGGTCCTGCTTCAGAACATGGCGGATCTGCTTCGTCCACGTGATCACCGCGCCCTCGAGCACATGGACTCGATCCTTGCTACCCATGCTCGAACTGTTGCCACCGGCGGATCCAGCAGACGGTCCACTGGTGGGCAACGCATCCCTGGGCGGCTGCGGCAGCCACGTGTGGCCTTTCATGAGGCCCACGGTCACGTGGAGGTTTGCGAGGAAGACGTGGTACTTGTCCATGAGGTCCTTCGCAATGAGGTCGGACCAGCCCCTCTGGTTGGCTGGGTTTGTCAGGGTAGAGAGGTAGACGGACTGGCAGTACACACTCAGCAAATCCATAACGTTCTTCGTAATCTCGACGAGAATGACTGAGTCGCCGATATTGTTGATACCTATCTCCTGCTCGGGGCGCGACCTATGCATCATGGTGAGTTTCTTCTTCATCTGGTTGGCGCTGGGCATGTCAGTGCTATTGGCTTGCACTGATTCTCCTGTCGAGTAAAATGCACAGAAGGTGCACTCTCTGTCATCCAGGAAACGACTCAATGCTGCCATAGAAGCCTGGTCAGCTAGGAAGGTGGAAACGAACTTTTCCGCCTTCTCTGCCTTGGTTCCCAGCAGTGTGCTCAGGCGCTTCAGCACCCATTCGACGCGGGCATCGCCCCTCTTCTTGTCGTCGTCCCCGCCCATGTCCTGGTATTCGGGCTCGCGCGCACTTCGCAGGCCGCACGGGGAAGCTCTAATCCTGGCCGCGTCGTGGCTGATGCGCAGCTTGAGCCGGAGACTCTGGACACACACGCGCGCACGTACAACAAGCAACGATCGCAGCTTTCAAGCTGGTCATCCGGCAGCCTCCCTCTGGGATCATACGGCTGCGGAAGGCAGGCCACCTTGGCAAGCAAGGGATGTGCGCGTGGTCGTGCTGCTGTTTCCTTCAGCGAACACTCGGGAAAAGAAGAGGCAACGAAGAGAGGTTGCAACAACCCGACACACGTCACACCCGCCAGCGCGCCCACCGCAGAGGACAAGAGCGGCGCACCCCCTGCGAAAACGGATGGGCACCGCTGCAGCCGAAGAGGGGAGGCAACGGCAGAAGTCCGCGCACGCCCGCGCCGGCGCAGGTGCCCGTCGAGGAGGACGGGGAGAGAAAGAGGAGAGCAGGACGAAAGCGGTAGCAAAAGGCGAGGGAGCAAGGCAAGAAGACTAACATTAACCCCCAAAGGCGAGGTATCACTCGATTGCGCCACTGAAGGCGGGCCTGACAAGGAGAAAGGCCGAGGAGATACCACCCACAAGGATACAACCATCTATATGCACATATCCGCCAGCCCCCCTGTGGGGCCATCAGGCTGCGCGGCAGAGGTTTTCTGCTTTGCGTCGGTACGATTCTTCAATCTCCGAGGTTATCATTATACTTCCTGCTTCCCACTGTAAACTGTTACTGTCCGCGCCAAGAGGGCGGGACCGAAAAGGAACCGGATGCCGTCCCCGAATCGCGTTGCCTGCATCTCTGGTGGATCTGAAACACAAATGCATGAGACTCGCGCCCGCGAAATAATAACCCATCGTGAATTACACCAGGTTCACGTTTCCGAGGCCACAATCGTTCTTACAAAGTTCGCCAAGTTCGCCCTACCGAGGCCAAAATGCATTTTAAAATGCGCCCGATTCGCGAATATGTACCAGTTCTCAGTCTCAAATGTTTTACCTCTACTTTCTGTTTCCTACTGTAAACTGTCACTGTAAACTGTAAACGGACATGGAACCAGCTACCGTCCCCGAGTGGCGTGCTCCAAATTTCGGGGGAGCCCTGACACACGTACAATTAGAAAGATCCGCGCCCCCGAGGCCATAAGCGCCCCTGGAGCCAGAAATCCGAAGATTCGCACTCCCGAAGCCAGAACCCCTTTTGAATTACGCTGGGCTCGCGCTCCCGAGGCCAGAATCACTTGCAGATTGCACGAAGTTCAGGGTGGGGGCCAGGCGTCCCGGTAAAACGGGCTGTATTTTTCGGCCGGACTCGACATCTCGATATCTCGATATCTCGCATGCGGATCCCCCACCCAGGGCAGCGTTTCGTGGCCCCAAAGGGAGCTCCACCGAAAGCGGCACCCACAACGCGTTACGAACAATTGCGTATGGTTGGGTCCTTCGCCAGGATAATTCGCCCGGACTCGACATCTCGATATCTCGACATCTCGATACCGGGGGGGCGGCTTGGCGGCGACTCGAGCTCTCGACGTCTCGATACCGGGGGCGGGGCCAGGCGGGGACTCGTTGCCTCGATGTCTCGATATCGTGGGCGGGGCCGGGTGGGGACTCGATATCTCGATCTCTCGTTATCGTGGGCGGGGCCAGGCGGGCCCGAAACCCACTCCAAGACGGCACAGGACCCCGCAACCTGCCCCAGCATCCCAAAGTGCGCCAAGATCGTCAATGTCGCAAATGCGCGGGCTGGACGGCTGTCGGCGGCCTGGCATCATGAGAAGGAGCTCCAGGGAGCCCGCGGAGGGCCAAAGAGGGCCCGAAACCCACGACGGCCCGAAGCCCTCGACCGTGTGCGCGCCGAGACGCTTCAAAACGGCCCTCGACCGTGTGCGCGCTGAGAGGGGAATGCTGATCGTACTGCTGCTGATGCTGCTGCTGCTGCTCCATGCTGGTCGTGCTGCCTCGAAGCCACCCCCTCGATATCAAAAAAACTATATATTGAGATATCGAGTCCCCGCCCGGTCCCGCCCCCGATACATCGAGATATCGATATATCGAGATATCGAGATATCGAGTCCCCACCCCAAACCGCCCCCGGATATCGAGATGTCGAGATATCGAGTCCCCGCCCGGCCCCGCCCCCGATATCGAGACATCGAGACATCGAGTCCCCGCCAAGCCCCGCCCCCGATATCGAGATATCGAGTTATCGAGTCCTCCCGACCCCCACGGGGACGCCTTGCGACCACAATGGATTATGAATGCCGGGTGGCATGCGGCCCCTCCCTCCCACTGGGGCCTTCGGCGGAGCTCGCTGAGACCACGAAGCGTGTGAGGTGTGCCGACATGAAGGCGGTAGTGACACGCGGACCCTCCCACTAGGGGCTTCGGTGAAGCGCCCCATGGGGCCACGAAGCGTGCGAGCGGTGCGCCGGGATGGGTGCGGCGGTGACACGCGGACCCTCCCACTGCACTATGGCCGCGGGTGTAGCTCCCTATGGGGCCACGGAACGTGTGAGGGGTGTGCCCGCATGAGCCCCTCATGGCGGCACGAAGAGCGTGATGGAGTGTATCCAAACGAACCTGGCGGTGGTGATGGTGCTGCTGCTGGGATGCTAATGATGTTTATGCTGATGGCGGTAGTGGCGGTGGTGATGATGATGGTGGTGGTGGCGATGGTGATGACGATGGTGGTGCTGCTGCTGCTGATGATGATGATGATTGTGATGATGGTGGTGGTGACAATCCCGACGACGATGACGATGAAGATGACAATGGTGATGGTAATGATGGTGATGGTGGTGATGATAGTGGTGTTGGCGGTGATGATAATGATGATGTTGATGCGGGTGGTGATGCTGGTGATGTTTACGATGATGCTGATGATGCGAATGCTTATGATTATGAAGATGATGGTAGCGGTGGTGCCGATGACGATGGTGATGATGACGATGACGATGATGATGATGCGGGTGATGCTTGTAAGGGTGATGGCGGTGGTGGTGTTAATGTTGTTGGTGTTGATTGTGAGGTTGCTAATGATGACAAGGATGACGGTGATAGGGACTATGTTGATGGTGGCGCTGATGCTGATGATGGCGATGGTAGCAACAATAAGACAAATATTACGCGGTGCAGCCTACGTAATGCAATCTATGCGGAGCAAACTACGTGGTGCAACCGATGTGGTGCAACCTACGCGGTGCAACCTATGCAATGCATTCTATACGGTGCAACCTACACGGTGAAATTTACGCGATTCAACTGATGTAATGCAATCTACGCGGTGCAATATATGCGGTGCATTCTACGTGGTGCAATCTACGCGGTGCAACTAATCTTGACCGTCTTGAAGCTGTCCTCTCCACTGCTCGTGCAAACATCCCACCCTCCCACCCGCAACTTGGTCGCAAGACCTTTTCAGACAAGACCGTGACGGTAGGTACCACATGGCACTTGGCCACGACACCGATGCCGACGACGACAGCGACATCGACGACGACGGCGCCGCCGACAGCGACTGCGACGACACCGACGACGTCTCCAATGTTTTCGACGGCGACAACGACGACGACGACACCGACGACGACGACAACGACGCCGACGACGACGACGAAGACGACGACGACGTCGCCAACGGAGACGACGACGAGGGAGGAGAAAAAACGACGACGGCGACAACGACGACAACGACGATGGAGGAGGGAAGACGGCGACGACGCCAACGACGAAGAAGGAGGAAGGACGGCGACGCCGACGACGACAACGACGAGGGAGGAGGGAAGACGACGACGATGACAACGACGACGAAGACGACGACGACGGCGACGAAATGAAAGGACGACGACGAGACGCCGACGACGGACGACGACGACGAGGGAGGAGGATAACGACGAGGGAGGAGTGAAGACCACGACGACGACGACGACGACGACGACGACGACGAAATAGGAGGGACAACGACGAGACGCCGACGAAGACAACGAGGGAGGAAGGACGACCACGGCGACAACGACGACGGAAACGACGACGACGCCAAGACGACGACAACGACGACGAGGAAAGACAGAAGACGACGACGGCGACGACGACGACGACGACGACGAGAGGAGGGAGGACGACGACGACGACGACGACGCAAGAGCGCGCGCGCACGCTTTTGTTGAAAATCCGTGTTGCGAAACCTTGGGTTCTTGTAGGTTTTTTTGGACGCACGATTTTGAAATCCTTCTGAAACCGATGGTTTTTGAAGGATTTCGGCATACGCCCGCGACGACGCGCGCGTCTGCACTTCGTCCCATTTTTGCAGAGGATTCTCGCGACGGCACACGCGCAAGGGCGTTCGACAGATTTCGACATGCGCGCGCGAAGCCCGTTTGGTAGCATTTTGTGAAAATCTTGAAAAACCTATGGTTTTCTTAAGATTTCGCAAGAGCTCGCGCGGAAGTTTTTTTAGCAAATCAGTGTTGCGAAACCATGTGTTTTTGTATGTTGTTTGGAAACTCGATTGCGAAATCCCTCCGGCACCGAAGGTTTTTAGGGGATTTCGGCATGCGCGCGCGACGACGCGCGCGTGCGCACTTCGTCCCATTTGTTGCAAGGGATTCGTGAAAAAGTGTTATGCTAGAACAAAAAATGTCACCGCATAGTGTTTTTTTACAAGGGAACCGCAAGGGGGGGGAACCCGGCTTGGCTGGGATAGTTCGAATTCATATTTCGGATGCACATGTGGTCAGAATCATATGTAATTTGCAGCACGCGCGGGGGTCCCGATAAGTCCGGGGGGGGGGGGTAGAATCTATTAGTCTTTCAGAAAGGAGAATCTATGTAATACAATCTACGCGGTGCAGTCTATGTGATGCGATTCACTTGACGAACTTGAACTTGTCAACTCCACTGCTCGCGCAATCATCCCACCCACCCACCCGCAACTTAGATCGCAAAACCCATGCGGAAGCGATTTCGATGAGTGCTTGGTGTTGGCTGGTGCATATGTGCGGTCGCACTAGCCCGATCATGCTCGCGCGCGGTACGGCCAGCTAGCTTGGTGCGACTGACGCGAACGCGATGGCGTTGACCGCTCGGCACATCCCGACGGGCACTTCGGTGCAAGTCGACGACTTGGGCGGCCGCCGTATCATGGCAACGTCGACAACGGTAGACACGAAGAGAATAGTAGCGATGCTGGCGACGATGCTGACGACGACGGGGCAGCCAGTGGCGGCGCCTATGCTGATCACGCCGACGACGATGACGGCGTCTTCGCGTCGGTGATGAAGGTTTTGGGAGGAGTTCGAAATGCGCGCGCGGCCGACGCGCGAGAGTGACCCGCATGGTTTTATTTGACACCGATCGTGCCACCCCCCAAGCACGCGCGCAAGGGCGTTCGAACGATGTTGACACACGCGCGAGCGAAGCCCGTTTGGTAGTATGTTCTGAGAGTGTTGAAAAAAAGCCCTATTTTAAAATAACTCTCAAGAGCGCACGCGCAACCTTTCTCTGAAAATCCGTGTTGCGAAACCCGTTGCTTTTAACATGTTTTTGACACTCGATTTTGACATCCTTACGAAACTGCACGTTGTTGGAAGGATTCCGGCATGCACACGCGACAACGCGCGAGTGCACACTTCGTCTCATTGTTAGCCAGGAATGTATGAAAACTGGTGATTTGTGATAAACGACTGCGCGCGCATAAAATAATTGTTGCTGAGGATGGTCGGGGGGGGCGATACCGGCTCGACTGGAATGCTATGTATGAGTTTATATATAGGATGGACGATGGGCCGAATCAGATGCAAAGTGCAATACGAGGAAAGTGGTCGATACACCCGGGGGGGGCGAGTCTATTACTTGTTGTTGCTTTCTATACCCATATACTTACATATACATATACACACAGATACATTAGAATATATGTATATATATATACACATATATACATATAGAGGGAGAGAAAGAGAGAAAGAGAGAGAGAGAGAGCGAGAGAGAGAGAGAGACCGGTGCAACCTATGCAACGCAGTCTACGCGGCACAATCTATGTGATGCAATGAATGTTTACCCATGAGATGGCACATCCCCTGCTCTTGCAAACATCCCACCCACCCACCCGCAACTTGGTTTGCCAAATCCATGCGGTGGCGATTGCGATGCATGCTTGGCGTTGGCTGGTGCATCTCTGACCCCGCGCCAACGCCAGCACGCGCGCGCAGCGGCCAGCTAGTTTGGCGCCACCGACGCGGCCGCGGTGGCGCTGACTGGTGGGCGAATCCCAGCGGGCACTTCATTGCGAATCGGCGACTTGGGCGGGCGCGGCATCATGGCAATGCCGGCTACGGTAGACGCGATGATGATAGTAGCGATGCGGGCGACGATGTTCGCACCGACGAAGGCGCGGCCAGTGCGGGCACCGATGCTGATCACGCCGACGACGATGACGGCGTCCTCGCGTCGGCGACAAAGGTTTTGGAAAGAGTTCGACATGCGCACGGGGCCGAGACGCGAGTGGCCCACATGGTTTAATTTGACATGGATCGTGCCCCCACAGCACGCGCGCAAGGGCGTGCGAATGATGTCGGCATGCGGCGCCAGAGGCCCGCTTGGCAGAATTCCATGAAGATGTTGAAAAACCACTGGTTTCTCAAGAATTCGCAAGAACGCACGCGCAAGTTTTTTTGAAAACTGATGTTGCGAAACCTTGTGTGATTGACCGTTGTTTTAACATTCGGTTTTGAAATCGTTACGCAAACGAAGGGTTTTTGAAGGATTCCGGCATGCGCGCGCGACGACACGCTCGTGCGCAGTTCGCCCCACCTGTTGCAAAGGATTCTCGCGACGGCACGCGCGCAAAGGCGTTCGAACGATTTCGACACGCGCGCGAGGCCCGTTTGGTAGAATTGGGTGACAATGTTGAAAAACATATGGTTTCTCAAGAATTCGCCAGAGTGCGCGCGCAAGCTTTTTTGAAAATCCAGCCTACGTCGCCGATTTCGGTGGTCAGGCCCGGGTGCCCGGGTGCCCGGGAATACCCAGAAGTGCCCAGGGGTGCCCAAAAGTGCCCGGGGTTGCCTGGGTTCCCGGGTGCCGGGGTGCTCTATATCGCCTTATAGCCATTAAGCCCAATAGCTCATAAAGACCGATAGCACATATAGCCCTGTAGCCCTATAGTACTATAGCCCTATAGCCCTATAGCCCAGTAGCCCTACAACCCTATAGCCATATAGCCCTATAGCCCTAGAGCACTATAGCCCTATAGCCCTATAGCCCTCTAACCCTATAGCCCGATCGCCCAATAACCTTATTGCCCAATAGCCCAATAGCCCAATAGCCCTGTAGCCTTACAGTCCTATAGCCTTATAGCCCTGTAGCCGAATTGCCCTACAACCCTATAGGCCTACAACCCTACAGCCCTATAGCCTTACAGTCCTATAGCCTTGTAGCCCTATAGCCCTACAGCCCTACAGCCGTACAACCCTATAGCCCTATAGCCCTATGACCAGATAGCCCTATAACACTTTAGCCCTATAGACCCAGAGCCCTATAGCCCTAAACCCTACAACCCTAAAGCCACATAGCCCTGTAGCCCTCAAAAGATTACGATTAGAGCTTTTCTCCAGTACCATATATGTTCTGGACGCTCGATACTGAAATCCTTCCGAAACCATAGGTGTTTGAATAATTTCGGCATGCGGGCGCGACGACGCGCGCGTGCGCACTCCGCCCCATATTTTGCAAGAGCGTCTTGGAAGCGGATGATTTGTGATTAACGAATGTGCGCGTTTACCATGTTTTGCAAAGAATGGCGGGGGGGTCGATACCAGTTCGGTAGCAATTGTACGGATTCAAAATTCAAATGGACGACGGGGCATAATCACATGTAAATAGCTATACGAAAAAAGGCGTCGGTAAAGCCAGAGGGGATCCCAATTTTTTCTACAAAAAGGAGAATGAATCTTAATCAACGACTTGACACACCCCATCTTCGTGCAAACATCCCACCCACCCACCCGCAACCTGGTTTGCCAAACCCATGCGGTGGCGATTGCGATGCACGCTTGGCGCTGCCTGGTGCATCTCTGCGGCCGCGCCAACCCAAGCACGCGCGAGCAGCGGCCAGCTAGTTTGGCGCCACCGACGCGGCCGCAGTGGCGCTGACCGCTGGGCACATCCCAGCGGGCACTTCAGTGCGAGTCGACAAATTGGGCGGGCTCGGTATCATGGCAACGTCGAACATACTATAGACGACGATGATAGTAGCGATGCTGGCGATGATGTTGACAACGACGATGGCGCGGCCAATGTGGGAGCCGATGCTGATCACGCCGACGACGATGACGGCGTCCTCGCGTCGGGGATGAGGGGTTTGGAAAGAGTTCGACATGCGCGCGCGGCCGACGCGCGAGAGCGGCCGCATGGTTTTATGTGACACGGATCGCGCCCCCCCCAGCACGCGCGCAAGGGCGTGCGAATGATGCTGGCATGCGGCGCCATAGGCCCGTTCGGCCGAATTCCATGAAAAAATGACAAACCCATGGTTTCTCAAGAATTCGCAGGAGCGCGAGCGCACGCTTTTTTTGAAAACTGATGTTGCGCAACTGTGCGTGTTGTTCTTATATATATATACATGTACATATACATATACACATACCTATACATATACAAATACATATACATATACATATACATATACATATACATATGCATATATATATATAGTGTTCGGACATTCGCTGTGAAACCCTTCCGAAACCAAACGTTTTTGAATGATTTCGGCATGCGCGCACGACGACGCGCGCGTGAGCACTCCGCTTCACACTGTTTCAAAGATTCTCACGACGGCACGCGCGCAAAGGCGTGCGAATGTGCGCGCGCGAAGCCCGTTTGGTAGCATTCCCCGATGATGTTGAACAATTTGTGGTTTCAATTTAGAAAAATCGCAATAACGCGCGCGCAAGTTTTTTTTGCAAATTGGTGTTGCGAAACCCTGTGATATGTGTGTCGGACACTGCCTTTTGAAATCCTTCCGAAACCCAGGGGCTTTTGAATAATTCCGGCATGCGCGCGGCATAATAATTAATGACCGCGTGCGCATTTCGCCTCAAACTGTGCAAAAGATTCTCGCGACGACACGCGCGCAAGGGCATTCGAATGATTTCGACATGCGCGCGCGAAGCCCGTTTGGTACCATTTTTCTGAGACTGTTGAACAAACTTTGGTAGTTATTTCGAAAAATCGCAAGAGCGCGCGCAAGTTTTTTGAGCATCCGTGAAGCGAAACCCTGTGTTCTGCTATGTGTTTTGGAAACTCGACTTTGAAATCCTTCCGAAACCTAAGGTCTTTGAAGGATTTCGGCATGCGCGCGCGGCGACGCGCGCGTGCGCACTTCGTCCAATTTGTTGCAAGGGATTCTTGAAAACGGAAGATATTTGATAAACGTATGCGCGCGCATCTTGTTGTATGCAAAGGTTGGCGGGGGAAGCAGACACCAGCTCGGGTGCGATGGTACGAATCCATACTTAGAGTGGACGATGGGGCATAATCATATGTAATTTGCAATACCAAAAGGGTGGTGGACAATCCCGGGAGGGGGGTAGAGTCTATCGTCGTTGTAGAAAGGAGAATCTACGTGGTGCAATGTATGCAACGGCGACGGCGGCGACAGGCGGCACCGCCTGCAAAAGCCGCCACTCGCCCCGAGCGGCGTTGACGGCGACGGCGGCGACGGCGGCGACGGGCGCAACCGCCCGCAAAAACTGCCACTCGCCCCAAGCGGCGACGACGGCGACGGCGACGGCGACGGCAGCGACGGGCGGCACGGCGACGAAAAGCCAGCACTGGCTCCCAGATGGTTAAGACAAGTAAGATGCCCTCAGTGTAAGCAATGTTGCGGGCAGACAATTACTTATGATGATGATGTTGCTGCTGATGATGATGTTGTTGCTAATGATGATGATGATGATGATGATGATGATGATGATGATGATGATGGTGGTGATGATGATGATGATGATGATGATGATGATGATAATGATGATGATGATGATAATAATTGTACGGCTGATGATGATAATGATGATAGCAATGATGATGATGGTGTGCGGCTGATGTTGAGGATACTCGGCCACGAAACGCTTAAGTGGTACACCGAAGTCGACGCCGCGGTAGCATGTGGACCCTGCAACGAATGAGCTCCCTAGGGGGGGGGGCGTCAAACGTGAGCTGGGGTGTGCCGAAATGCGCATGGTCGTGATGATGGTGCTGATGCTCGGGATGATGATGGCGCAGATGCCGACGCTGATGATGATGCTATGCATCTGATGAAAACTATAATGATGCTGATGATCATGATGGCGGTGCTGATAATCGGGGTGATTGTGATGGCGAGGATGAAGATTATTACGATGATGCAGATTCAAATGACGATTGTGATGATGATGACAATGGTGATGCTGATGCTGATGATGGTGATGGTGATGATGATGAAGGTGATGTCGATGGTGATGTTGGCAATGATGATGACAGTATGGGAATGATGGTGATGATGATGATGTTGTTGATGATGATGCTGATGATGATGGTAATGCTGCTGGTGATACTGCTGATCGCGATGATGATAATGATGAAGATGATGATGGTGATGGCGATGCTGATAAGGATCATGCTGATCATGAGGATGATGATGGTGACGATGATGGTGATGATGACGGTGGTGGTGATGATGATGAGGAGGCGGATCATGCCGGTAAGGCCAATGAAAATAGGAATGATGATCAAGTCGATGACGAAGGAGGAGGGGGGAGAGGAAGGAGTGAGGAAAGGGAAGGAAGGAGGAGAGGGAGGAGAAGAATGAGAAGAGGAGGAGGGACGCGGACGCTGCTTATTCAAACCGAGGACCCAACATCACAGGTTGGTTGGAGTTAACACATACATATATAAATGTGTTCGTATACACCTGTGTAAACATACATACGTATCTAAACACACACATGTGCGCACGTACATACAACCCTACACACATGTCTAAATACATTGATACATGTATACGCATGTGCATATGCATAGATGCCTACACATATATATATATATATATATATATATATATATATATACACACGTAAATACATACATCCGTGCATGCATGCGCGCATTCATAGATGCATGTATGCATGCATGTATGCATACATACATACAGAATGTATGCATCCGTGCACGTATACAATCCTGAATCGACATAACATACATACTTCACAACATTGCATACCTACATGCATTACAGACATACACACACACACACATGCATGCATACATACATGCATGAACACAGACATACGCAAAAACGCATACGTGCATTCATACATACACGTATACATATATATATATAATGCATACCTATATGCATGCATGCATGCATATGTGAACCAATACATATACGTATGTGTATAATATACCTATACAATTACACATGCCAATGCACATACACATATTCCTATACAGATACGCCTATCGGTGTATGTCTATATACACATATATATACAGTTGCCTCGACTTATACATACACATATACATATACATATACACATATACCTATACAAATGCACATATATATATATATATATATGTATATATACATATATATGTATATAAGGAAAGGGCGTGTTCTACCGCTGCTGGCGGAAAACCGGGGGGGGCACTACCGGTTCGAACCCCTCCCCCCCCCTCCGGAAAACCGGGGAGGGTCACTACCAGTTCGAACCCCTCCACCCCCCCCCGCCCAGTTCATCATGAAAAGGGGGGGGGGGTCACTACCAGTTCGAACCCCCGCCCCGCCCCCCCTCGAAAACCGGGGGGGGTCACTGCCGGTTCGAACCCCCCCCCCCCCCCTCGAAAACCGAGTGGGGGTGCGGACAGTGGTGGGGACGGTGGTGGTGGGGACAGTGGTGAGGGGACAGCGGGACAGTGGTGGGGACAGTGGGACAGTGGTGGGGACGGTAGTGGTGGGGACAGTGGTGAGGACAATGGTGGGAACAGTGGGGACAGTGGACAGTGGTGGGGACGGTGGTGGTGGGGACAGTGGTGTGGGGACAGTGGGAATGAGGTGGAAACAGTGGGACAGTGGAGGGTACAGTGGTGGTGGGGACAGTGGTGAAGGCGGTGGCGAGGACGGCGGTGGGACAATGGGACAGAGGTACAGTGGGGACAGAGGTGGGGACAGTGGGGACAGTGGTGGGAACAGTGGGACAGCTCAGTGGGACAGCGGAGGAGTCAGTGGGACAGTGGGGACAGTGGGGATAGTCGGGCAGTGGTTGGGGCCGTGGAGAAAGTGGGGAGAGTGGAACCGTGGTGGGAACAGTGGTGGGGACAGTGGGGACAGTGCGACAGTGGTGGGGGCACTGGTGGGGACAGTAGGGACGGTGGTGGAACCAGTGGGGACAGTGGTGGTGAGGACAGTGGTGCTGGGAACAACAGTGGGGGATGTGGTGCGGACGGTGGTAGGGACCGGGAGTCGTTTGCTGGCGGTGAGTGGGGGGGGTGGGGAGGGGTTCGAACCGGTAGTGACCCCCCCTCCGGTTTTCGAGGGGGGGGGGGGTTCGAACCGGTAGTGACCCCCCCGGTTTTCGAGGGGGGGGCCGGGGGGGGGGGGGGGGGGGGGGGGTTGGGGGGGGGGAGGAGGGGGGGGGGGGGTCCAACAGGGGGGGGAAGGGGATTTTCGGAGGGAGGGGGGGGGGGGGACCCCCGGGTTCTGGAGGAAGAGGGGGGCAATTCTCCACAGTAAAGCGGCGGTGGATCACGCTCTCGCATATATATATATATATATATGTATATATATATATATATATATATGCGTGTGTGTGTATATGTGCATACATATTTATATATAATGCATATATCCGCCATCGTGCCCTGAGGCACGAGTTGGAATATCCTCAGGTCTTTCGAGTCCTGTCGCCCGCGTGCCGCGGCGTGCCGGGGCGTGTTCCCGCTTGAGCTTTCCAGAGCCAGGAGGGCCCCAAGAGGAAGCCCCCGAGATCGGCCCAACATGGCCCAAGAAGCCACCAAAACGTCTCAAGATGGCCAGAAGGAAAACACGAACCAACACGTCGAGCCCTCAGCCGAGAGCCCCGAGACCGCCAGCAAGCCCACAAGAGCCACCCAGAGGCTCCAGGAGGCCCCCAAGAAGCCCAAATCAAACCAAAGAGGCCCCTGAGAGGCCCCAGGGAGGCCCCCGAGACACCCCAAAGTCGCCTCCAAGAGGCTTCCGAGAGCCCTCCTAAGAGACCAGAGGCATCCAAGATGCCTCTGACCTTCAATCAACAAGGCACGCCGGCCGGATGGGCCGAGAGCCACTATCACAGATATATACATGATTACACACATTCATACGTAGCTGGCAACTGCTTCTCAAGTCTGCAGGACCCGAGGGCACAACTGAGGCCTGGAACAGACCAGCGGACGCGCTGGGGTGCCCCAGTGGCCAGGCGGACCGGAGGAGGCCCAGCCTTTAGTCAATGGGCGGGGCCAACAGCATTCCACCCGAACGGCGACATCGGTAGCACCAGACCTGGGCGAACGTATGTGGTGCAAGCTATGCAATGTAATATTTTGCGGTGGAAGCTATGTGGTGCAAGCTATACGGTACAAGCCATGTACTGAGAGGTATGTAGTCTAAGCCATGCAATATATATATATATATATATATATATACATACATACATGTATATATATATACATGTACATATATATATATATATACAAAAAAACCTCTATATATATATATATATATATATTATCTATATGCGATGTACGCTACGTGGTGCAGCCTGAGTGGTGTGAACTATGTGGTGGCCGCCATGTTCTGGAACCTACGTGGTGCAAGCAGTGCGGCCGCCGAACGCACAAGGCGCCGAAGGACCGCCGACGGGCAAGCACCGGGCGCAACTCGGCACACCCACCAGGAGCACCGGGCCCCAAAGACGCGCCCACGGGTGGCCGCGGGCTCG
>CAUYUJ010021259.1:555000-582500 GCA_963575745.1 Prorocentrum cordatum
TACTACTACTACTACTACTACTACTACTACTACTACTACTACTACTACTACTACTACTACTACTACTACTACTACTACTACTACTACTACTACTACTACTACTACTACTACTACTACTACTACTACTACTACTACCACACTACTACTACTACTACTACTACTACTACTACTACTACTACTACTACTACTACTACTACTACTACTACTACTACTACTACTACGACTACTACTACTACTACTACTACTACTACTACTACTACTACTACTACGACGACTACTACTACTACTACTACTACTACTACTACTACCACCACTACTACCACTACGATTACGACTACGACTACAACTACGATACTACTACTACTACTACTACTACTACTACTACTAATACGGCTACTACTACTACTACTACTACTACTACTACTGCTACTACTACTTGTACTGCCACTACTACTTCTTCTACTACTACTACTACTACTACTACTACTACTACCACTACTACTACTACTGCTGCTGCGACTACAACCACTACAACGACTACAACTGTTACTACTACTACTACGACTACTACTACGAATACTACTACGACGACGACTAGTACTATTACTCGTACTACTACTACTACTACTACTACTACTACTACTACTACTACTGCTACTACTGCTACTACTAAGACTAGCGCTACGACTGCGACCACTACAACTTCCAATACAACTATTACTACTACGACTACTACTACTACGACGACGGCGACGACGACTACTACTACTACTACTACTACTACTACAGCTACTACTACTACTACTACTACTACTACTACTACTACTACTACTACTACTACTACTATTACTACTACTACTACTACTAGCCTTCGACTACGACTACGACTACAACAACAACAACAACAACTACTACTACTACTACTACTAGTACTACTACTACTATTATTATGACTACTACTACTACTACTACTACTACTACTACTACTACTACTGCTACTGCTACTGCTACTACTACCACCACTCCTACTACTACTACTACTACTACTACTACTCGTAGACAAACACGACTTCTACTACTACGACTACTACGACTACTACTACTACTACTACTACTACTACTACTACTACTACTACTACTACTACTACTACTACTACTACTACTACTACTACTACTACTACTACTACTACTACTACTACTACTACTACTACTACTACTACTACTACTACTACTACTACTACTACTACTACTACTACGCTACTACTACTACTACTACTACTACTACTACTACTACTACTACTACTACTACTACTACTACTACTACTACTACTACTACTACTACTACTACTACTACTACTACTACTACTACTACTACTACTACTACTACTACTACTACTACTACGACTACTACTACTACTACTACTACTACTACTACTACTACTATGTCTAAATTCCGTCCTTCTCCTCCTCATCATCATCCTGATCCTTCTCCTCCCACCATAGCCCCTCCTCCTACGCTTCTTCATCCTCCTCCTCAGCATCATCATTCTCGTCCACATCCTCATCCTCATCTTTTTCCTGCTCCTCCTCATCGTCCTTTTTGTTGTCCTTCTATTTCTCCTGTTCCTTCTCCTCCTCACCACCGTCACCACCATTCTCCTCCGCTTGCGCATCCTACTCAAACTCACTGTCCTACGTCCTCCGTCCTCCCCCTTCCGCCTCTCTCCCCGTCCCCATCCTCCTCCTCATAACCCCCTCCTCCGCATCCCTATCCCTACGGAGGGCGCTGGCCGCGTTCGCGAGCCGCGCACGCTCCGGGCTTGCAGCTTCTGCGAGCAGACTGAGCGCAGGAGAGACCAGCAAGGGCAGATGGGGCCAAATGGCGGTGTTCCAAAAAAGGGCCTCGCCTTCGAGGGATCGACGGGACGTCTTGCCCATCGGCGGAAGGCCCGCGAGAGCTGGCAGAAGTGAAGACAAGGGCGGCTCCGCTCGGCGGAGGGCGCCCGAGAAGGGTGTATGTACACCAGCGCGCCAGAGCTTTCCGGAGCCGGCCGAATGGCGACGCGGCTGCCTGGCGCTGCGACTGGGCATCGCGAGAGGAGGAGAAGGAGGAGGAGGAGGAGGAGAAGCCGCGGCGCAGAGACCGCCCCAGACCTCCGACACTGTGATGCTTTTTGTTCACGAGGCTTGGACTTGTCCATATCACCGCCTGGGGAACCGACGTCCTGGGACATCGAGATTTTACCAGCTCGCTTCGCTTCGCCTTAAACAGATCGCATGGGGCCAGAGAGGCCCGCCACGACCCGTACACGCCAAGACCGCGATACGCTTCAGCTAGAAGGTCCATGGGTCACGCGAGGCTGACAGGACCGATGGACTCTACTGGCTCAGCGGGCTCAAAGGCCTCTCCGCCGCCATCGGGGCTTAGAGGCTCGGAGCCTTAATTGGGAAGAGGGGTAAGTCAGCGAGCGCGGCTCATGGGGTCATGAGTTTCCGAGGGCCCGCAGGCGTGATTGGGTGCACAGGGGTCCTCGGGCTGATGGGCTCGCTACGGTTCTAGGGCTTGTAAGGGGCCTGGGCAAAGCAGAAATCACGGGCCCTAGGGCCCCACAGCGGGCGGGCTTATCGTAGGGCTCATAGGGGTCATTGTGCCCACCGTGATCACAAGGCCCACAGAGATCATGACGGGTCGTGGAGGTCATAGGGCTCACGCGGCCCGTGGGGCTCATACTGCTCATAGGTTTGGGGAGGCTCCTTGGGGCCATGCGGCTCGTGGAGCCCGTGGGTCTGATAGATCAGGAATTGATTCATAATTTTCTTATTGGAGGGAGGAGGACCAGGAAGACCAGGACCATGATGAGCAGGAGGAGCAGGAGGCCTCCAGAGGTCCCCCTGACGTCCCTAGGGGCCCCGGGAGGCCTCCCGAAAAGTTCTGGATGTCTCCAGAAGACCAACATTGGCAAAACAAAACAAAAAAAAACAAACAAAACAAAACACAAAAAAAGAAAGAAAAAAAAAAAGTTCACTGCGTGGAGCTCCCCATACGCGCATGCATTAGCATGGGCCTGTCCGCCGTGCGCGTCTAGGCGCAAGAGTTCTCGAATACAAACTAACTGGCTTGAGTATTGACGGTCTGGGAGTGAATCTAACTGTGAATGAGTTGGAGTGTGAATGAGCCTCAATAGTTTTAGTGCGTCGCTGCGCATGAGCCTGGGGCCTTCTGGGGCCTCTTGAGACCTCCTGGCGTTTCCTGGGGCATCCTGGAGCCTCTTGGAGCCTCCTGGGGCCTCTTGGGGCTCCCTGTGGCCTCCTGAAGCATCCTGGGGCCTCGTGTCCTCGTGTGGGGGGCCTCCAGGAGCCTCCTGGAGCCTACTGGGGCCTCCTGGGGATTCGCGCCTCAGAAGAGGCCCAATCTATAGGAACAGACGTAAAACACGTTGGATTGAAGCCACAGGGGAGGGGCAATCTTTAGGAACACACGTAAAACACCAAGGACTCGTGTCCCAAGGGAGGCCCAATCTACAGGATCAAACGTAAAACATTTAGGAAGAGATACACAAGAGAAAGACTACATATATATATATATATATATATATATATATATATATATAGATAGAAACATACGTAAAGCACAAAGGATTCGTGCTCCAGGGGAGGCCCAATCGATAGGAACGTACGTAAACCATCGGGGATTCGAGCCGCTCCTGTGGCCTTCTGAGGCCTCCTGCTACTGGGGCCTCCTGGGGCCTACTGTGGCCTCCTGGGGCCCACTGTGGCCTCCTGGAGCTTCCTGTGGCCTCCTGTGGCCTCCTGTGGCCTCCTGGGGCCTCGTGGCGAGTCCTGGGGCATCCTGGAGCCTCTTGGGGCCTCCTGGGGCCTACTGTGGCCTCCTGGGGCCCACTGTGGCCTCCTGTGGCCTCCTGTGGCCTCCTGATGCTTCATGGGACTTCCGGTGGGCTCCTGGGGCCGCCTGGAGCCTGCAGGAGTCTCCTATAGCATCCTGAAGAGGATCCGTGCTCATGAGTCTGGCCAGCAAAACCAGCAAACCGCTCGAGACATCCTCAAGATCTGGCCCCTCTGGGGTGCAAAAAGCAGCGCCTCGCTCGAGACATCTAAATCTGTTCCGAAAGCGGAGGATGCTGCGCATGCAAACAGGCAAAACGCTGGAGACATCCCCGCCAGTTTGGCGCGAACGGAGGAGCGCAATACCCCCTGACGGCTCCACATTGGGGCTGCTGAAACTCGCGCCTCGCTCGAGAAATCCTCAGAACTTGCTCCGCCATCATCATCATCATCATCATCATCATCATCATCATCATCATCATCATCAGCAGCAGCAGCAGCAGCAGCATCATCATCACCAGCATCATCATCGTCATCAGCATCATCAGCAGCATCCCCATCATCATCAGCAGCAGCATCATCAGCAGCATCATCGTCATCAGCATCACCATTATGCTCATCATCATCAGCAGCAGCAGCAACATCATCAGCATCATCACCACAACCAGCATCAGCTGCATCATCAGCACCATCACCATCACCATCATTATCAACAGCCTGATTACATAAATGCAACATCATAGCATAGCATACCATATCATACCATTCCATAACACATCACAACGCTCACCGCTTAGTAGATCGTAACATGGCTAGCATAATCTAACTTAATATAGCATAACATGGCATAGGATCGCACACCATGACGTAGGATAACATAACATGTCATGCCATACCATACCAAACCACAACAGAAAATAAACAAACAAAGCATACAATGCCATACCACAACATGCCACACCACAGCAAAACATACTATACCATAACAGACCATAGCATAACATAGCAGAACAGCACATACTGAGGCATGCCATACCATCGCATATCACAACACAGCATAGCATAGCATAACATAGCACGAAAAGGAAGAGGAGGCGGGAGGTGTGGGTGAGGAGTTTGGCGCGGTCGGAAGAATAGCAAGAACCCCATCCTCTGGACATGGGGAAAACAACACAAACAAACACCGAAAGAAACACAGCAACCAAAAACTGCCCTCGAACCCCACCCCCTCCCTCCCTCCCTCCCTCCCTCCGCCATCCCTCGTCGGCCGATGAGGACGGCGCGGGGGGGCGGCCCTCTCCGAAGGCGGCGGGACTTCTGAGAAGGCCAAGGGGCCTCTTCGAAGCCCACCCGACTGCTGAGAAGCCTCCTCAAAGCCTCCGGAGCCTTCCTGTTTTATAAGATGTGAAATCATTACTGCTTATGTTTTCGACGCCTCCAGGGCCTTCTAAGAAGCCCCTCCGCCTTTTCAGATAGCTGCCCCCCTGGCACCATCCCCTTTTGGGCGCCGCCCGGCCCACTCCCTCCTCCTCCGGAGGCCCCCCAAGGGGGCCCCCAGCAGATAGGCTCGGAGGATCGCGCCGCACCGCCAATGCCTCGGGGATGCACTGGCGACGTGGGCGTGGAGAAGATCTGGCGCCGCATCGAGCTACATTGCCGATGCGTCGACGACGCGGCGCGATCCTCCGACCCTGCTTACCCTGGCCCCCTTTGGTGGGGGAACCAAAAGGAACCGATACGGCTACTGCCCAGACCTCTCCCGGGGCGTGTTCTGACCAAAATTTCGTGGCGAATCCAACGGTGGCGACGAGGGCTTCCCAGGAGGCCCAAGAGGGGGAGAACGAGGGAAAGGTAGCAGTATGGGTACCTTTCCTCCTCCGAGGAACTGTCCACTTCTCCGTCCCCTGGATCACGCCGTGGCGGCCAAGTCCAAGCCCTGGCGACTCGCCCAGGGAGACGGCCTGCTCCCCATAACGAGCTCGTCCGCGCTGCAGTGGAGGGCTCCGCGCCCCGTCGCGCGGAACTGGTCCAGGTTCGACGTCGCCCTGCCAAGACGAAGCCAAAACGAGCATACGATCGGGTGGAGATAAATCAAGAATGTCCGAAATCCCGCGGCTCTGGAGGTTGTCTCGGGCGTCGCGGCCTCCTCATAATGTTCCGGAACGCTCTCTGCAACGAACGCGTCCTCGTCCTAGCCCCGCCTGGCCTGCCAAGGTTCAGGTTCCAAGGCATCTAGCGTATCAAAAAATTCGAGGTGGCCGGTTTTTCTCCGTTTTCGGCCTCTGGAGCTTTGGAGGTCGGTTCTGGGCCCCGGAACTGTCAAAAAAAACATCCAGGTGACGAACGTACCCCAGTGAAGGGGTCGAGAGATCTGAAGGCCCACGTCTCGAAAAATATCGAGACGCCGGATGTGTGGGTTCGAGGTTCGAGGGTTCAGGCTTTGGGCCAGTGTCCTTAGGTTTAAGGCGCGAGGCTCGGGGCTCTGGCGTTTGGGCGTCTGGCCCTGCGAGGTTCGAGGCTTAAGGGGTAAAATTTCTAGTCGACCGTCTGTGGCCTCCGGAAACCCAAGGGGTCTTCGTCTTCCCAGAACACCATTCCCAGACCACACTTCGAATTCCCGGAGCCAACTGTAGGCCACTTCGTGTTCTTCGTGTTCCCAGATCACCATTCCCAGGCCACATTTTGAATGCCCGGAGCCAACTGTGGGCCACTTCGTGATCTTCGTCTTCCCACAACACCAGTCCTGTGCCATATTTTGAATGCCCGAGCTGAGGCAGGCTGAGGCCGAGGCAGGCTGAGGCCGAGGCAGGCTGGGGCTAAGGCTGAGGCAAGCCGAGGCAGGCTGAGGCTGAGTCTGAGGCAGGCTGAGGCTGAGGCAGGCTGAGGCTGAGGCTGACGCAGGCTGAGGCCGAGGCAAGCTGAAGTTGAGGCTGAGGCAGGCTGAGGCTGAGGCAGGCTAAGACTGAGGCTGAGGCAGGCTGAGGCTGAGGCTGAGGCTGATGCAGGCTGAGGCTGAGAGGCTGACGCCGAGGCTGAGGCAGGCTGAGGCTGAGGCTGAGGCCGAGGCAGGCTGAGGCTGAGGCTGAGGCAAGCCGAGGCAGGCTGAGGCTGAGGCTGAAGCTGAGGCAGGCTGAGGAGGCTGAGGCTGTGGCTGAGGCTGAGGCAGGCTGCGGATGAGGCAGGCTGAGGCTGAGGCTGGTGCAGGCTGAGGCTGAGGCAAGCTGAGGCTGAGGCTGAGGCAGGCTGCGGATGAGGCTGAGGCTGAGGCTGAGGCCGAGGCAGGCTGTGGCTGAGGCCGAGGCAAGCCGAGGCAGGCTGAGGCTGAGGCTGAGGCTGATGCTGAGGCAGGCTGAGGCTGAGACAGGCTGAGGAGGCTGAGGCAGGCTGAGGCTGAGGCAGGCTGAGGCTGAGGCCGAGGCAGGCTCACGAGGCTGAGGCAGGCTGAGGCTGAGGCTGAGGCTGAGGCAGGCTGAGGCTGAGGCTGAGGCTGATGCAGGCTGAGGCGGAGAGGCTGACGCTGAGGCTGAGGCTGAGGCTGAGCAGGCTGAGGCTGAGGCAGGCTGAGGCTGAGAGGCTGAGGCAGGCTGAGGCTGAGGTGAGGCTGAGGCTGATGCAGGCTGAGGCTGAGAGGCTGAGCTGAGGCTGAGGCAGGCTGCGGATGAGGCTGAGGCTGAGGCTGAGGCTGAGGCCGAGGCAGGCTGAGGCTGAGGCTGAGGCAAGCCGAGGCAGGCTGAGGCTGAGGCTCAAGCTGAGGCAGGTTGAGGCTGAGGCAGGCTGAGGCTGAGGCTGATGCAGGCTGAGGCTGAGGCAGGCTGAGGCGGAGGCTGAGGCAGGCTGAGGCTTAGGCTGAGGCTGAGGCTGATGCAGGCTGAGGCTGAGAGGCTGACGCTGAGGCTGAGGCAGGCTGCGGATGAGGCTGAGGCTGAGGCTGAGGCTGAGGCCGAGGCAGGCTGAGGCTGAGGCTGAGGCAAGCCGAGGCAGGCTGAGGCTGAGGCTCAAGCTGAGGCAGGTTGAGGCTGAGGCGGAGGCTGTGGCTGAGGCTGAGGCAAGCTGCGGCTGAGGCAGGCTGAGGCTGAGGCTGGTGCAGGCTGAGGCTGAGGCAGGCTGAGGCAGGCTGAGGCTGAGGCTGAGGCAGGCTGAGGCTGAGGCTGAGGCCGAGGCAGGCTGAGGCTGAGGCCGAGGCAAGCCCAGGCAGGCTGAGGCTGAGGCTGAGGCTGATGCTGAGGCAGGCTGAGGCTGAGACAGGCTGAGGCTGAGGCCGAGGCAGGCGAATCCTTCGGAATCCTTAGGATTCCCTAGGATTCCTCAGGAATCCCTAGGAATCCCTAGGAATCAGGATTCCTAAGGATTCCTAAGGTTTCCTAAGGATTCCTATGGATTCCTAAGGATGCCTAAGGATACCTTAAGAATCCTTAGGAATCCTTAGGATGCCATTGGATCATAAGGCCGTTGCCACTGCGACTGTCATTGCGAATGCGACTGCGACTGCGAGAACAGCAGAATTCTACAACTGGATTCTCACCTGAATCTTAGGGGGAATGCTTCCAGATATGCTTATACACATCGCTGTTAGGTTGCTTAGCCGGGATAAATTTTCTTGTTTGCCTCATAGGACACATCTATCTTCGCACCCCATCGCTAGGCAACCACAGAACCACGGAACCGCATGTTTGCGCAATTGCGGGAGCATGCGTACCCGGGAGGGCGGAAAGTGCCCAAGAAATCGTCCGTTGAACTCTGGCCAACGCATGCAGATTTCAAATTGTATTTCTGGCATCGCAAACAGTACGTGTATTCACTTCGCAAAAGCTTCGGAGCGCTCGGGCGATCGGAAGCCTCTGCAAAGCGCTCGGGCGCTCGGAAGCCTCTGCAAAGCACCCGAGCGCTCCGAAGCCTCTGCAGAGCGCCCATGCGCTCAGAAGCCTCTACAAAGCGCTCGGGCGCTCAGAAGCCTCTGCAGAGCGCTCAGGTGCTCATAAGCCTCTGCAGAACGCTCAGGCGCTCAGAAGTCTCTGCAGAGCGCTCAGGCGCTCAGATAAATCTGCAGAGCGCTCAGGCGCTCAGAAGCCTTTGGAAAGCGCTCAGGCGCTCAGATGCCTCTGCAGAGAGTTCAGGCGCTCAGAAGCTGCAGAAGCCCCTGCAGAGCGCGCGCGCGCGCTTCTGAAGGCTGGTTGTAAAGTGGCCGTTCTGGTTGCAAAGAGCCCCGTCTGGTTTGCAATGTGGTCGTTCCGGTTGTAAAATGGGCAGTTCTGGTTGTAAAATGGGCGCTCTCAAAGGGAAACCAAGATATTCGATCCTGTGCCGGTTGTAGAGTGACCTGCCTCGGTTGTAAAGCGTCGTTCGGGCTGTAAAGGAACCGAATCTCGGTAGACAAGAGGAGGCCGCCAGGGCGCCCAATGACTTACCTCCGATGGTTGCCCCGCCCACTCAGGACGAGATCACAGGCGCAATCGTCTGGCGCCCCCCCCCCCTCCTCGGGATAACACCCCCGCGACCCAAGCCGAGGTCAGCCAACACATGCAGCAGCGCTGTCGTCGCGTAGAGCTGACCAGGTCAGCGAACCCACAAGAAACTGCAAAGGCAATCAACGCAATGCCGCAGCTCATGAATGCAGAAGCTTCCCGCCATGTTCGGATCGTGCCGTCAGTGCAAGTGGGCATTGAGCACGTCATCAGACACCTGCGCACAGGCGACGCTTCTGGCCCCGATGGGCCCCCCTCTGACATTCCCAAGGCTGCTCCCTCGGGCTATGGGACGGACCCTGCGCCCCCTCGGGTGCAAAGTAGCCTTGGCCGCCTGTGAACCGCTGGTTTTCCAGATGGGGGAGGCCACTTTCTGCTGCCAGCGTTCGGGCCCCTCACAATTCGCTCGTTCCCAAGCTCTATCACCGGAACATCAGGGCCCTTGCTTTGGACTGCTTTGGTATGTGTCCTCTTTCTGAACAGCGCGGGGGGTGCTCGCAAGGGCCCTGGGGTGCCCCTTGATGACCTCCGCTCACTTAACTCTGCTGCCATGCAAAACCGACTCTCGTTTCTGTCCCTCTCGCTAGACTTGGTCGACGCTTTCTGCGGCGTCATCGAGCAGTTCGCACCCTCGCTTCCAGGAGAAGAGGATAAGCTTGAGGATGCGCTTGAGCAGGTCTGGTTTCCTATTCGGGGTCCTGGGTCGCGCGGGGTACCTGAGCTTCCCCTCGGCACTGCGACTGCGATTGTTTCAGACGCGTGGTTGTTTGTTTCCCCATGTATGTTCCTTGGCGCATGATTCCTGGGGCGCAGATCGCTGCCTCCAGCAGCATGGCTTGCGGATTGCCGCTCTCGTCTCTCGCGCCAAGGCCGCCCTGGCCCCTATGAAGGCCACGATTGGACCCCGTGTGGCTCTCTCCATTGGCGCCAAGGTTCTATATCATGAAGCCGTATCCGCCTCTGCGTTCCTTTATGGAGCCTGCGCCTGGACTGCGTTAAGACTAACACAAATGACTAAGATGACGACTGCACATGCGGCGGTAGACCGCGCTGCTGCACATGTGCTGGACTTAGCGGCGCGAGTACTGCACGATGTTCAGCGTCATCCTCTACATATGGTCTTGAGTATTGCGCGCCTCAGGTAGATTCTACGCATGATTGCACATGTGCCGCCATTAGTACGCACGTAGGCTGATCTCACTTGGCATGACCCAAGAGGGTGGGCCCAACATCTGGACCAGGACGTCCCGTGGCTACTGTTACCCACAGACCCCATCCAAGAGGCAATCAGAAACCTCTGCCATAGGTATGATGCGCTTTGTTAGATCACACAGCACGCCTTTCCGAGATTGATCGGGCTCATGTGGCAACGAGACCTCAAGATCATTGCTAAAAGCACCCCCCCTTGCCTTTGACCCACCCCCTGCCTCTGTGTTCCAGTGCCCATCGTGCGCTCATGCATCGGAGTCTGAACAGGCCATGCGTGCGCACATGTGAAATTTGCGATTCGCCCACCACCTTAGGTGTAGCACCAGTGTGCCAGATGTGCTTGAAAGATTTCGGTAACGTTCCCAGGTTGACAGAGCATATCAGAAAATCCCCCTCTTGTCGCGCATCCTGGGGGCAGCGCTTGAGCCCTCGCACCCATGAGGAGTTGGAGCAAGCACAAAGCGAAGCTCGGCATGAAGAGTTAGAGAGTGCTGACGACCGCGCTAAGCGCAGGCTTGCCAACTTTACAGCAGCCCCTCCTCGTCAGTGTCAAGGACCTGCCAGTGCGCCGAAGGTTGCACTCACAAGGAAACAGGTCAAGGGGTTGAGCCTCCCGACGATCCAGGCCACCAGGTGTTTGATCCTCGCCCGCTCCCTTTCCGCCCTGTTATGGTAAGTATCTCCTCCATCTGTTCTCGGGATTTGGGAGGGAGCATAATTTCCAGGGGCTCATTAATTGGAGAAAGAATCGTAGACTTCCCGACCCCTGTTGCTGTGCTAAGTGTGGACGTTGCTAACCATCCAGTTAACGGTGGTTTAACAACCCCTGCCACCAATACGTTGCGGACTCGAATGATCCGGTCAGGGCGTGTCGCAGCGTTACTTGCAGGACCCCCTTGTGAAACATGGTCCACGGCACGCTATCTCCCCGTGCCCCTGGATATCCCAGAAGGGCATCGCCCCGAGGATCAGCTCTGGGGCTCGGTCATGCTTCGGCCCGCGAGCGGGAGCAACTGTGGCTTGCGAGCGTCCTGCTTCGCTCAACCATGAGGTTCCTTTCTATGAATTCTGAATATACAGGGTCCTTGCTGTCATGAAACGCCCCCCCATCAGTGCCAGACTTCCTGAAGCCCCTAGTTCCTGGAAGTTGCCCCAGCTTCAGAAACCTATGGCCCTCCCACATGTGTGCTTACCACATTCACCTATGTATGTTTGGGGCCAGAAAAGCTAAAGCCCACGACGCTAGTGGCTGTTCATGTGGGCTCCATGGGGGCCCTGCTGGAGACCAAAGAAAAGAGGGCCATGGTCGTTGCACCCATTCAAGGCCGCACCGCGGCCTCTGGGGACTTGGCGAGGACAGCCTTTGGCGCACCTCCCACCTCAAGACCTACTCCCCTGGGCCGTGCCGCTTCCTCGCAGCGTGCGTCCTCCACGAAATGAGGATCGAATTCCCCGAAGTATGCTGCCAGACCGACTGGAGACAGTGGACCTCGACGAGTGTGACGACGGATGGAGCGTGCCGGCTAGTCTCAGACAGTTTATAGCGCCCCTGGACCCTCACCTAGCACCTGGGATTGCCATGGCCTGTATGATCCATCGTGCCCCTGGTGTGCCGATCCTGTGACAACCACGGCTCTTCTCTCTCCTCTCTGTTAATGTTGTTGTTCTGTTTTGTCCTCGGTTGCAGAGCTGTTGCGCGAGCAGCAACGTCATTTACACTGGCGAAGGGCATTGTAGGGAAGGGAAGCCGCACCCGCGGGTGCCGCTTGGCGCGCCACCATCTTGGCAGCACCTACAATGTGTGCTGTGACTCATTCAGGGTGCAGCTGCGCCTCAGGCAGTAACTAGTTGTCGTGGGGGGAGGTTTCCGCTTGTCCAACTCTATCATGCATGTCTTTTAACTGTCTCGAGTCTCATCCGCTCAGTGATAGTACCCTGGTCTCTTGTGTCCACGTGTGTGACTGCGCCTTGTGCGCTGCAGCTGTTGTGAGTCCGCCTAGCCGTTCTGCTCCTGCCGCCTGCTGTGCTCTTTCCTCTTTGGGCTATCTCGCCACTTTCTCACCATACTGGCACCTATTGTCCGCCGTCCGACCGACCGACCGAGGAGGCAGGGGAGGAGTTTGGGTGGTGAGAGGGGAGGGAAGAAGGAATTTAGCTGGTCCAACTGACAGAGCCTGCCGTAGGTGAAGCCCAGCGTGACGTCGGATGCTCGGAGGGCAAACGTCGACCCCCGCCACCAGGCCTCAGAGCCAAGTCCTCCCCTCGAGGCTCTCTGGAGAATCACGGCTCTTCAGATCGGCCCCTGGACCTCTCCTGGGGCGCGTCGTGGCCAGAGTGCCCAAGCGAATCCAGCCCTAGCCACGAGGATACACCAAGAGGCGCCAACAGCGTCTCGGCATGCCAGGGGCGGTCTCGAACCCCCAGCCCCAGGGCGCGGAGGCCGCGCTGGATGTCCAGACCGCCCTGCTGGACTACCCTGGGGGCCTGCAGGAGGCGAGCTGTGACTACTTTCGGGAGCGGCCAAGAGGGGGGTGTCCAAGAGGGGGGGGTGCAAATCATGACCAGCGGCATGTGCGCGGCCCAGCGGGGGAGCCAGGGACGTAATGGAGTAAGAAGAGGCGCCATGAAATCGGGGGAAACATCGTGGCCCCCGCCATGATATCCCCCCCCTGGTCGTCATCGCCCCCCTCTTTTCCGCCCCCGATACCTCTGGGCACGCTGGGGGGCCTGCCGGTCGACGTTTCCCCCTCCGGGATTTGTGGGTGTCGAACCCGGGCAGGAAGCCCGCGTAGCCAGGGACGCCGGGCGGCGCGCACAGGAGAGAGGGCGAGGGGGCGCGGCGACGGGGGCGCCGCCCTCCGAGAGGGGCGCCCCTCGCCGCCGACTCGAGGAGTGCCCCTCGGCAGCCTCCAAGACGATCGGCTAAATACACCGAAGGGGCCCCAGGACACACAAACAGATGCACACAAGTAAAAAGGTTCCCCATCTTTTCCCATGTTTTCGGGGGTTCTGTCTTCCCCCCCCCCCACACTTCCCATATTTTCCCATATTCCCTGGGGGTCGACGATTAATTGTGTCTGTGTGTTTTTTCCCCTCCTGATGCACGCAAGAGTGGCCCCAGGCAAGGACCTCCGGCGCGCGGCGTGCCGGGGGGCGCGGGGGTGGCCAGACCTGGGCGCGCAGGCCGCTGCTACCGCTCCGCGCCCAGCGATCGGGGGACCCCGTTATGGCGAAAGGACACTCTTACGTCTAGTCGAGAAGAGAGGGGGGGGGGGGGGGAAAGCGATCCCTATGAAGGAGCAGGCATGCCCTCTCAGAAAACCGCCCCCCTCCCCTCCGAGGCTACTCTCGGAAGGGAGGCCCTTGGCAGAGCAGGCCCCTCTGGGGCAGCCTCCTCAGCAGGTCGTCCCCCATCACCCCGCCCCCTCTTGGCGGCGCGCATGAGGGTGGTGGGGGGAGAGGGGAATGCTTCTTAGAAGGAGGCTGCTTCTCAGGCAGCGCGAACCTTGCGTCTGTAGATACTGGCCGCGCCTTCCAAGAGGCATGGTGCTTCTGAGAAGCCTGCCCCCCTCGCCCATGCCCCCGTTGCGCGTGGCGGACCCTCCTCTCCCAGACGTCTGGCGCCCCGATGCCTCATCGAGCTGTGGGGCCCGAGGCCTCTCTGAGACGAAGCCAGGACGAGAATGAGATCGGGTGAAGATACGTCGAGAATCTCTGAAATCCCGGGGCTTTGGAGGATGTCTCGGGCGCCGCGGCCTCCTTAAAGCGTCCGGGAACGCTCCGAAAGCATTCTGGAACGCCCTCTGAAACGGACTGACCCTCGTCCCCCCCGACCTCTCGACCGCCTCCCTGGAGCCCGTTCTTCATCCCCAGTCGGTGTTGTTGACGGTCCGAGGAGGGGCACGGACCTCAGCGCCTCCCTCAAGGGCAGAGCCCGAGAGGGAGGAGGAGGAGGAGGAGGAGGAGGAGGAGGAGGAGGAGGAGGAGGAGGAGGAGGAGGAGGAGGAGGAGGAGAGGAGGAGAGGAGGAGGAGGAGGACGAGGAGGAGGAGGAGGAGGAGGAGGAGGAGGAGGAGGAGGATTGGGAAGAGGAGAGTGGGGAGGAGGAGCCAGTGGGCCGAAAATCCAGGAGGACCGGCCGCCTCGCTTTCTTGCCGAGGCGCCAGATGCCTGGGCCCTGCTCCTTGCGCGCCACCAGGGCTGTGCGAGGACGCGCCCCGCTTTGCGGCGGCCTCCCCCCCGCTGAGGCGCGAGACGCGGTTGGAGCTCGACAGCGCCCTGCTCGCGTACGAGACCTGCTGGGACCCGGGCGAGCTCGCGGAGCGGCGCATCGAGGGGCTCGAGGCGCCGTCGTGGCTCCAGAGCCGCCCGACCCCACCCCTGAGACCCAAAGGCCTCGAGGAG
The DNA here is from genome assembly GCA_963575745.1 of Prorocentrum cordatum. Classification (NCBI taxonomy): domain Eukaryota; class Dinophyceae; order Prorocentrales; family Prorocentraceae; genus Prorocentrum; species Prorocentrum cordatum. The sequence goes on from CAUYUJ010021259.1 coordinate 569,918, forward strand.
CAGGGAAACGGCACAAACAGAAACTTTCGGAGCCACGGGGGGTCCAGCGCCGATCCGAGAAGTCCGCGCGGAGCTCCGAAAGCGTATGTGTGCGTTTGCTCTTCGAGGGTCGTGACGAAAAAGCACCGACGGCGTCTTCGCCCGAGACCCGAGGCCCTGGGGGAATCTCGAGCCAATCTGGCCGGAGGAAGGAGTCGGAAAGGTATGTTTCGAGAACGGCGTGTGCTGTTTTTACGACGTCGGCGTCGTTCTCGGGGCTTGGGGCCACCAGGCGCGTGAGCCATGCCCTTTCACTCTGAGGGCGCCCTTCACAGTGAGGTCGCCCTCCATCACCCTTGGCAATAAGCTGGGGCACCAAGCAAGCCGTTCGCACTGATCCCCTGCACGGTACAGTCGAAACTGATAATAAGAACGCACGATAAGAATGCAAGGGCCTTGGAAGGCCATGCCGAAGCCTTTCGAACTGGACTGGCCGAGAGGATCCGCTCCGATGATTGAAAACATATTCTCAGACTCTTGGCATGAAGGATCGGGGTTCGCAGGGTGGCGGGTCCTGAGTATATTCAGGGCCGCCCCCCCTGGCAGCAGTTCTTCACCCTGGGGAGTCGATTCACGGTCCTGAGGCTTGGGGAAGGCCCTCAAGAGGGCCAAACGAGGCGGAAAGCCTCAGGACACCGTTTCCCCAACACCGATCGTTCTTCACGAGCGGCACACACACATCCGTGTGCGACGAGGCAAGAATTCCAACCGGACGGTCCAGATCCCAACCTGACGGCCCAGATACCAACCGGTGGGATATTAGGAACGGTCCAGATCTCGACCGCCGGACAAAGCTATGTAAAGCGTTGTTTTTGCATGATCGTCGTGGCAATGAAAAGTAATGGCTTCCCTCAAGGGAACACACTCGGCTATCATAGTGCGCAGTTGGTATATCGACCGCTCCACTATGCTATTATATGCGAGTTCTATGTGCTCCAAGAAGGCCCGTCATCGGCACAAGGCACTCCAATACGGCATTGTATACGAACGCATACGAAACGTGTGCGACACGTGTACCAAACGTTTACGATATGTATGGACGCGCATCCGACAGCTAGCAGAAATGCATACGAAATGTATGCGGTACGTCTCAAAAAAAAACGCATGCGAAACGCATGTCCGACGCAGACGAAACGTATACGCAACATCGATGACACGTCCATGACAATAGGTATCCCTCAGGAACCCGCACAAATCCGATAGGAATCATCCAGGAATCCGTAAGGAGCCCTCAGGAATCTGGACGGGAATCTTCAAGAGAATACGGAAGAATCTCTCGGGGATCCGTCGGAAATGCTCAAGCATCTTCAAGAATCCGCAGGAATCCATCAGGAAGCCATCAGGAAGCTTCAGAGGAATCTCCAGGAACCCCACAGCAATCCCCCAGGAACTCCAAGAATCCTCAGGACTCCCGCAGGAATCCTCAGGAAGCCGTCTGGAATCCCATCAGCCCTCTGGGCATAGGTGGTCTAGGGCGTTTCCTCTTCCACCCCCTTTCTTCCCCTCCGGGAAGGGGTTTATCACTGTTCCCTACTAAAAGACACCCACTCCCCCACCTGGCTGGCGGCCAACCCAGAATCATGCGGGCTCCCACCCCACCATCCCTGTCCCAAAAATGCAAAATCCACATTGCGGGACCCACCCTGCCAGCACCTTCCACAATCCCTGTCAACAAAAAATTGTGATAACGGAGTTCCCCACATGAAGATATAAACGGTTTCGTGGGACCCATGGGGTACGATAACATCAACACGAAGGAGAAGCTCATCGAACGAGTAAGTACGCACGGAAGGGCAGACGAAAGAAAGGAGGAGGAGGACAGGTGCTCAGGAAACGAAGCCTTGTAAATAGTACGGTTTCTTGATACCCTCCTCGCTCTGGCGGGGCCCCGCTGAAGGGGGGAGGGCTACGAAACCTGGTAAAGAGTAATGCTTTCCGCGACCCTCCTCGTTCAAGCGCGGCCTCTCTGGAAGAGTGGAGGGGGGACACGAAACCGTGTAAACTGCATTGTTTTCCGATACCCTCCTGGAGGAGGAGGAGGAGGAGGGAGAGGATAAGATTGATGATGGTGAAGAGCAGCAGCAGTATCATCATCATCATCATCATCATCATCATCATCATCAATCATCATCATCATCATCATCATCATCATCATCATCATTCATCATCATCATCATCATCATCATCAGCATCATCATCATCATCATCATCATCATCATCATCATCATCATCATCATCATCATCATCATCATCATCATCATCATCATCCATCATCATCATCAGCATCACCATCGTCAGCGTCATCGTCATCATCATCATCGTCGTCGCCATCATCGTCATCATCATCATCATCATCATCATCATCGCCAGCATCATCGGCATCAGCACAACCATCATCATCATCACCATCCTCATCATCATCAGCATCATCATCGTCAGCGTCATCGTCATCATCATCATCATCATCATCATCATCATCGTCGTCGCCATCATCGTCATCATCATCATCATCATCATCATCATCATCATCGTCATCATCATCACCATCACCGTCCTTGGCATCATCATCGTCCGCATCATCGTGGACGTCATCATCATCAGCATCATCGTCGTCATCATCATCAACAGCACCAGCAACGTCAGCATCAGCAGCAGCATCGTCATCATCACCAGCATCTGCATCATCATCCTCGTCGTCGTCGTCGTTGTCATCATCGTCATCGTCATCATCATCATCGTCATCATCATCATCAGCATCATCATCTTCATAATCGCCGTTATCGCCATCGTCATCGTCCATCACCATTATCGCCATCGTCATCGTCATCGTGAAAAGCAGCATAACCATCGTCATCACCATCATCATGATGAAGCCTTCCTCATCGCAGAACTCCCCCTCCTCCTCACCCTTCTCAGTGGGAGGAGTAGGACGTGAGATGGATAGGTAATGTTCCCCCCTCCTCCCATGTCAGTGGGAGGGGCACGAAACCATTTAAATAGTGTGGGTTTCCGATACCCTCCTCGCTCAGGCGGGGCCTCCCTGGAGGGGTGGGAGGGGCACGAAACCATGCAAATAGTATGGTTTCCGATACCCTCCTCGCTCAGGCGGGGCCTCCCTGGAGGGGTGGGATGGGCACGAAACCGTGTAAATAGTATGGGTTTCCCATACCCTCCTCGCTCAGGCGGGGCCTCCCTGGAGAGGTGGGAAGGGCACGAAACCATCTAAATAGTATGGGTTTCTGATACCCTCCTCCCTCAGGCGGGGCCTCCCTGGAGGGATGGGAGGGGCACGAAACCATGTAAATGATATGGGTTTCCGATAGCCTCCTCGCTCAGGCGGGGCCTCCCTGGAGGGGTGGGAGGAGCACGAAACCATGTAAGTAGTATGGGTTTCCGGTACCCTCCTCGTTCAGGCGGGGCCTCCCTGGAGAGGTGGAAAGGGGCACGAAACCATGTAAATAGTACGGGTTTCCGATACCCTCCTCGCTCCGGCGGGGCCTCCCTGGAGGGATGGGGGGGGGCACGCAACCATGTAAATAGTATACGTTTCCGATACCCTCCTCGCTCAGGCGGGGCGGGGCCTCGTTGGGCCTCCCTGGAGAGGTGGGAGGGGCACGAAACCATGTAAATAGTACGGGTTTCCGATACCCTCCTCGTTCAGGCGGGGCCTCCCTGGAGAGGTGGGAAGGGCACGAAACCATGTAAGTAGTATGGGTTTCCGATACCCTCCTCGCTCAGGCGGGGCCTCCCTGGAGGGAGGCGGGAGGCGGGAGGGAGAAGGAGATGATGTTCTGGGAAAACAAGAACCCCACTCAGGATGTGGGGAACAATACGAAGTTCACATTGCAGCAGAATCTGGACAGTGCGCTGGCGCCCTGTGAGCACGTTGTATTGTTTGTTGACAGTGATGGCGGGGCCCCCTTAGTGAAGCCGCTTTGTGCAGGACCACCATCCGTGCCACAAACAATGCAAAGCGCACGTTGCGACAACGTCGTGGATATTGTGCTGGCCACCCGCGATCAGTTTGTATTCTTTTTTTTGACCGGGACGGCGGTGGTGCCACCATGATGATGCTTGCCGCGCGCAGGCCCAGAACAATGCTGACGCCCCCACATCAGCACCTGGACCATGCGGACGGGGGGCATCACTCGTTTACAAGGATGGCACACCAGACGCATGTGGAGCCCGCGGCGAGTGTCGCGCACCTGGCGTCCGCTTTGGTTCCCAGTGGCTGTCCATCCAGTGGCGACCCCTGACTATGTCGAGACTCGGATGCCACTTATGTGGCGGGAGGGCGGGTAGGAGTGAGCTAGACGGTTTGCATGCGGAGAGGGTGTCTTGACCCCTCCCCCTACCCCCTACCCTGGACCTGGGCTGGGGGGGGTCGCGAGCGGTCGGGGCGTCCGACATGGCCCAAGACGGCTCCAAGAGGGCCTCACAGAGCCCAATATGGCCTCCAAGATGGATCACGATAGCGCAAAATGCTTCAAGATGGTTTCCAACATGTTCCATAATGCCCCGAGAAAGTTCCAAGACGGCTCCAAGTGGCCAAAGAGCTCCCTATGGAAGCAACGAAGAGGCCAAAATCCTTCCAAAACCCATTGGACATTCATGCGTTTTGCTTTCTCGCGCTTTCGCTTCTGATGGCCATCCGAGGCTCCAAGTTTGCTCCAAGATGGGCCAATCGGGCCCCAAGAGAGGCCCAAGAGAGCCCCAAGACGGCCCCAAGAGAGGCCAATAGAGCTCAAGAGCGCAACAAGAGCGCCACCAGAGCGCCCCAAGAGGCGATTTTGGGGGCTCCCGAGGGGATGCGCTAATTGGAGCTCCCCTCTTGTTTGACTGATGGCCTCCAAGATGGCACGAAGGGCGCCCCGAAAGCCCCCAAGATCGCCCCAAGAGGGCCCCAAGAGGCTCCTAAGAGACCCCCGAGGGACCCCAAGAGGCTCCCCGAGACGCTCCAAGAGGCTCCCGAGACAGCCAAGAGGCCCCCAAGACGCAAGAGAGGCCAAAGAGAGCCCCAAGACGGTCCCAACAGCTCCCGAGAGTGCCGAGAGAGACTTTTCCTCTGCGTGCTGCCCACTTCCTTGATCGAGGCAAATCCCCTGGGCATAGTCTCTGGATGGGCTGGTGGGGTTATTCTTGCTCGCAACCGCAAGCGAACTGCCGCGCGGCGTCGTGGAGTCGCACGAAAACCAAGCCTACAGCGGGCAGGACAGAGGCCCACACTACCGCAGGCGAGCGCGGAAAAATGCAAGAAATGAGGCGGGCAGCAAGCCGGGCAGGACCGAGGCCGAGCGCGGGCGGCGAACGAACAGCGAAAAGGGCCAGGCGACGAACCTCAGCTCAGCTCAGAAGCCGAAGACCACGAGCCCGAGCACACCTGTGACCTCGACCTCCTCGAAGAGTCACACCACATCTCCGACAAAGCGTGCGCCAATGCGGGAGAACATGCACCCGTCGTCAACCGCTGGTGGGGTTACGCGACGCGTCAAGAATTTCCTAGGAATGCCTGGAGAATCTCTTGGACTCCGGAGCCCCCAAGAACTTCTCGGAAATCCAAAAAGATACCCTCACGAATCCCTCAGAAATCCTCTAAGTCCCCCAGGAAACCGATAGAAATTCCTCTGGCATCCCTAAGGAATCTTCTGGACTTGTTAGGAATCCCCTTGAATCCGCAAGATTCCTCGGGGATCCCTCAAGAATCCTTCAAGAATCTTCCGAAAATCCTCAGGAATCGCTCCGGACCCCGCAAGAATCCCTCAAGAATCTGTTCAAAACCCTCAGGAATCTTCAGGAATCTCCTGGAACCCAATAGACACCCACGGAATCTTCTGGGATCCCCCAGGGAGCCTGAACCCTCAAGAATCCTTCAGGAATCCCTCAGGATCCCCTGAGGAAGGCCTAGGGAAGCCTCATGAATCCTCACGGATCCTCAAGCATCCCTCAGAAAGTATTAGAGAAACCCACTGAAATCCTGCACGAAGCAGAAGAGGCGCCTTCAAAGGAAGCGCCTACGAAGCGCCTATGCAGCGCCTTCCGTGCGCGTCAAGCGCTTGGAATCTCAAATAAGAATGGTTGGGATCTGGACCGTTCCAGCCTTCTTACAGGTTGGGATCCGGACCGTCTGGTTGGCCCTCGCGGTCTGGATTCTGGGGCGCGATCCCGCGGATACGCGGTCGCACGGATAGGCTCCGCGCCGGGCATCCGCGAGACAACAACGCCCCCATATCCGCGGGGTCGCGGCCCAGGGGCCCAGCCCCCGAGGCCGCGGATACGGACATGATTTTCGCCCAGGATCTCTTCCTGGTGCAACCGTGGTTTTCGAAAAAAAAAAAAAAAAAAAAAAAAAAAAAAAACGCCCATCCGCATTTCTCGTTGAAGCGCGTCCAACCCCGGGCCCCAATTTCAAAGTTGGGGGCGTCCGACGCGGGGGAGTGCGAATCGTTTCGAGATGAGCGCCCACTTTTGCAAAACGCTTCCTGCGCGACAGGATGAACATTGAACCTTGGGGGCGTGGGGGCGAGCTTGCGCCGCCCCTTGCACGTTGCCGATGGGCGCTTTTGTGCGAAAACACCGGAAGTATGACCCCCCCCGACTTCTTGATGTGTTTCGAGGAGCGCTGTGCAAGAAAAGAGCTCTACGAGGTGCCCGGCGGTAACCTGGTTGACGGTTTACCGCGGTTCCGAGTTGGCCCACCCGGCCGAGGCGGACAATGTGACAACTTTTGGGTGGTTTTGCGAATATTTGAAATATATGTGTCTCTTCCCTTTTTGGAGGAGGGCGCACTTGATGACGCGCGCTCGCCGTGGGAGACGCGCCGACGGCTCGCGCGGCCGGCGCCCGTGGATGCGCACGTGGTGCCCCCCCCCCCCGGGCTGCCCGCTCCGGCTGCAGCCGCTGCTCCTCTTGCGGGGCGGGGGAGGAGGAGCAGCTGCGGGACGGGGAAATTGGAGGGGCCCCAGGACACACAAATAAATACACACAGATAAAAAGATTCCCCATATTTTCCCATATTTTCTGGGGTTTTGTCTTCCCCCCCACTTCCCATATTCTCCCATATTTTCTGAGGAATCGACGATTAATTGTGTCTGTGTGTTTCTTTCCCTCCTGAAAAATGACCACAGCCACTGCTCCCAGCCGGCCGAACAAGAAGCAGTGGTTGTGGTCATTTCCCTGGTGCCAAGCTCAACGAAAATGACCACAACCACTGCTTTGTTTCTGCTGGCTGGAGGGCGGCAACAAAAGAAAAGCAGTGGCTGTGGTCGTTTTCACGCCCCGTAGCAGCTCACACTAGATGGGGCGGAGGGGGAAGGAGGCCGACAGCTCTGCTTCCCGGCCTCTGCCCGCAGAGCGCCGGCGCGCCGCCGGGCTTCGCGCGGCAGTCTGCCCTCCGGCAGCGGGAGATTCGTGAAACTCTGCTTGATTCTTGTTCGCGCGGCACTTTTGACAGAAGCCCTTGTCAAATTGAGGAGTGCGGCGTTCAATATTCCGACTCCAGGGGGTCTAAGCCCACCCCCTTCCAAGATCAATCATGCCAAAAAGATGTGGCTTGTTTCGTAAAACGCGCAGTGCCGCCGCCAAATCAAATCAGGCCAAAATCAAAATCTAGCCTCCAAATTGTATTTTGGCGCGGCGCCTTCGCCAAGTATCAGTTTGCGGCACATGACAACGCGACCGTGTCTATGGCCACTGCCTGGGGAACCGAAGTCCTGGGACCCCATGGGGCGGTGGATATGGACATGCTTGTACCCCGGGGGGCTCCGAATATGTCCACGTCCACCGCCTGCCGAGGGCCGCGAGGACCAATCCCCCAGGCGGCGGCTGTGGATAAACCCCCGCCGCGCATGCTGCGGCCGCCAGAGGTCTGCCAAGAAGCTGGGCGGCCCGAGGCCCTCCCCGACGGAAGAGGCGCGAGCCCGGCGAATCTGGCTCCACCCGGTCACGGACAGCGGCGAGGCGAGCGCGCTCGAGGACAGCGAGCGGTCCTTGACCTGCCTCTGCGCCATGTCGCCCCGGGCGATGTCCGCCCTCTGGAGGTAGTTCCTGCAGCACCGGGAGGCCGGAGCAGACACGAGCACACAAGCAAACACTCTCGGGAGCCCACGCTGCTGGGGCGCAGAGCCACTCGGGCGAGCCAGCAGCGTACACCCTGCGAAATGCTCAAGAAATCATGGGTTAAGAAATTCACAGTCTCAGAAATTTAATAAAACCCAGAACTTCTATCAAAATCTTGGGATTTACATTGGAAAATTAAGAATAATCGAGACTCTGGACGAAAACTTAGGTTTTCTTAAGCATCGCCTAAGGTGTAGGCTCTAGAGCACATACACACACACACACACACACACACACACACGTTCTAGTTTTTTGGCGTCGCGGCCACGCGCGCAGCGGCGCGGCGCAGCGAAGGTCGAGCGGGAGCGAGACGCGCGCGGGCCGGCCCAGATCGCGCGGCGTGGAAGCACTGGATCCGCCCACAGGGGATCGGCAGCATCACTCGCGGGGGGGCAGTGGCGAGGGGAGCAGCGGGGGAGAGGGGAGAAGGGAGAGACGCGAAGCGGGAAACGGCAGAGGAGCAGTGCAGCAGCGACACACACACACACACACGCACACACACACACACACACACACACACACACGCACACGCACACGCACACACGCACACACACACACGCACACGCACACACACACACACACACACACACACACACACACACGCACACGCACACGCACACGCACACGCACGCACGCACGCACGCACGCACACGCACACGCACACGCACACGCACACGCACACGCACACACGCACACACACACACACACACACACAGACTTGTTTGGTGATCACGGCCTCGCGCGAAGCGACGAGGGGGAGAAACTCCCCAAGCAGCGATACACACACACACACACACACACACCTTTTGGCGTCACGGCCCTGCGCACGGGACAGGGCGTAGCAGGTCGGAAAACAGGGAAGCGCGGGCCTAAGCCAAGCCAGTCCGAGCACTCAACACAAACACACACACACACACAGACGCAACAACACACCCAGACACGCTCACATGTTTGGGCTCCAGCAGGGAGGGTCAGCGAGGCAGCGCAGCACCAGCACGTCCAGAAGTCCGCGGCTGCGCGCGCGGCGGCTCAACAGAGAGAGTGGCCGGGCCCCGATGGGGCAGCAGTGGCGGGGCGGCAGCCGCAGCCAGGCAGCCTAAGGGCAAAGGAGGGCGGCACGGGCCGCCGGGGGGGCAGCAGGGAGGGGGGGGGGGGGGGGGGGCCGGGCGCCGGGGCGAGGGGCCGCGGGGCGGCGGCGGGCGGGCAGGGAGGGGGGCCGGCCCCGGGTCCCGGGCCCGCGACCGAGCGGCGCGCCCGAGGCGCCCACGAGAGCTATAGGCTGGCGAGGAAGAGCGGCCGGGGCAGGAGGCCAGGGGCCGAAGGGAGAGGGGCGCCCCACATGCAAGGGGAGGGCCCGCGGAGGCCGACCAGGGCGAGGGGCGGCAGGGCAGGGGCGCGCCACGGCGGAGCCACGGCGGGGCGGAAGTCCGGAGGGGCGCGGCGAGCGGCCCGAGGACCGCGCCTGGCGGCGATCGGCACGGAGGGCCCATGTGCAGCAAGAGGCCCTCCGTCGGGATGCCGCTCACAAAGAGAGGCAGCAGGAAGAGAGCGGCGGATGGCCCACGAGGAGCCCAGGCGGGTCCACGCGGCGGGGTGCGCCGCAGGGCCCCAGAAGAAGGGCACGGGGCGATCAGCACAGAGGGCCCACCCCGGCAATCGGCTTGGAGCCCTGGCCCGCCCGGATGGCACGGGTGAGGGGACGGGATGAAGATGACTACCTACCAGACCACCCCAACCCAACCCGAAGACCCGAATTTCGGGTTGGGGAGGGTAAGGGTTCCACACGAGTTTTTTCGATGTTTCCCGACCCCCCCCCCACTGGAAATCGAGGGTAAATCTGAGCCTTCGGGTTGGGTTGGGGTGGTTTGGTGGGTGGTGAGAAGAGGGCGGCCAACCGCGGCGATCAGCACAGAGTGCCCAGCTGGTGATCAGCAGACACGGGGGGTGGCGCCGAGGAAACGGAAGAGCTGTACCGGTGGCCATCCAAGTAGGCTGGGGGCGAACAGAATGTCTGCAGAAGACCGCGAAGCGAGGTGGGCACCGCAGTCCGAGACGGAACCCGGAGCGATCAGCACAGGAGGCCCACCCTGGTGGAGGCGCCCCCAACGATAGGCGGGAGCCAAAGCGCTCAGTGAGACGGGGCGCGCGCCGAGAGTTGGAAGGCGGCCCGAAGGACGGCTGTCGCGTCCGGGCGGAAGGACACGCCGCGGGATGGCGGCCAGGGGCGGGAGACCGGCCAAAGGGCCACGGGGCAGAAAGGCGCGCCGTGATTGCACGGACCGCCACGGCCCAGGCGTAAACTCCGCAGGCGAAGAGAAAGTGGCGCAGGCACACGCACCAGCGAGCCGCCAAAGCTCAAAGAGAAAGCCGAGCGACCGAGAGAGGGACAGGCCTAGGGATGTGCAAAGTGGCCGTTTGAGAGACCCAACAAGGGAAATTCCCACACCCCGTGAAACATCATATTCCGTAGGCACGCTTTGCACATCCATCAAACAACGGCATCGCGAAACAAGCGCAGATAGCCAAAACGGGAAAGCGAAAAACGCAACGATCACCAACCAGGAAGTCGAAACGTCGTCACTGTGCACAGACGCCGCGAATGCATACTGAATAACCTGAACATGAAAAATGGGGACATTGAAGAGAAGTGGAAACCGAAAGCGCTCCGACACGCCGGGGCGAAGTGGCGAGACCCGAAGCAAAGAGGATGCCAGAGGCAGGCGGCCAGAAAGACGCGCAAGGGGCGAAGCGGCGCGCCGTGGCACCAGGGCAGAGCACATGGCGGACAGGCCGCCTCGGCCGACCCGCCGGGCGGGTGGGAACAGGCACCGAGAGCTCGGCAGCCCGGGAAAGGGCAGGAGACGGCAGGAGGGCGTCGAGGACGACAAGGGCGGGCAACACCGCGCCCGAGTCGCCCGAGATGGACCCCCCAGAGGCGGGGGAGAGAGCATCGCGGAGGGGCTCGCTCACCTCAGGGTTCCTGGACGCACCACGAATCGTAAGCTCCACGGAGGGCGCTGCGGATCCGCCACACGGTGGGGCCGCCCGGAGGAGGCGGCCCGCGTGTCCCGAAGGGCGTGATGGTGGCCTCCGGGCGGGTGTCGCTGTCGTCGTCGGACCCGTCGTCCGGAGACGGAAGGGTCGTCGTCGCGCGAGGCCAACTGACGCAGTCGAAGCTGAAGAGGCCGCACCTGCAACCACAGGTCGGCGGGACGTCGCCTTCCGCGTCGGCGCCCGAGGAGCCCCCGTGACTCGAGGGGGCGCCGCTCTCGGCCCGGGGTGGGGCCGCGGGCTGCGCCGGGGGGCGCTGACCGCGGGCGCGCCGCCCCTCGGCCCCGCAGACGCTGACCCGCCGCGAGCTCTGGGCGGAGGGCGGGCCCGCGCCCCGGCGCCGAGGCTCCCCGGTCAGCAGCGGCCAAGGCCTCCCAGAGGCGCGCATGGGATGGACAGGGTGGAGCGCGCAGGCAGGACGGCCTCGCCCACCCTGCTCGGGATGGTGTGGCCTTGGGAGGCAGCCCACCTGGCGAGGTCTTGCTGTGGCCTGAGGTCCCGGAGCAGGACCTGGGCGCCGCAGGCACCCTGGACGCGGAGATGCGCCCTCAGGACGGCGGGAGGCGAGCCATAGGCATGTGCGCATAGCTGGAGCCCGGACCGAGGACAGAGGCCCGCCAGAGGAATGGGCACGGGACCGCCGGTGATGACCCAGCGCCCGGCGGGCGTAGCCGTCCTGGGCGCCGGTAGTGACCCAGCGGCTCCCGACGGGGCGGGGAGGAAGATGCACCCGTCGATGATTGGGGACTGGCGTGCGCAGTTAGGACACGTCACGCCCCAAGGTGGCGGGGGGGCTGAGTCAGGGATTGTCGCAACGTGGGCACTTGAGGATGAGCAGGATCCGCGAGCGGTCGCCGGGATCGACGGCAGGGGGTAAGACGACCACCAGAGGGCGGGAGCCTCCCAGGATCACCTGCGGGCGTGCGACGGCGGAGAGCTGACTGAAGGAATCTCCCGGCGCTGGGTCGTATAGGCCGCCGAGGCTGGAGATGGAGGTCGTCAGTCCAGGAGTGGGCCGTGCCTGTCTGGACGGCGCGCTCAAGCCTGGTGGGGGGGGGAACCGCCCAGAGGTCGCCACGGCCACAGAGGTAAGCGATGATAAAGTCCTCGGCTCCCACCACGGCGCGCGGGCTGGTCCGCGGCCACGCGGGGGTGCCCACGGCCAGCCGTTGCACTGGTGGCAGCAGGAGCCGCCACGGCTGCAATACGCCGAGGGCTCTGGATCAGGGGCCATGGGACAAGGGACCCAGGGTCTGGAAGCCGGTGGAGCTTCAATCGTGGACTGGCCGTGGATATCACCGCCGCCCTCATCCGAGAGGGACTCCTCCAGGGTCCGAGGCCTCCCTGGGCACACTCCTGAGCCAACGCGCCGACCGCG
>CAUYUJ010021259.1:587500-608675 GCA_963575745.1 Prorocentrum cordatum
TCGTCATCATCATCATAATCGTCACCAGCATCATCAACATTATAATCATCATATCCATATTTACCCTCATCATCATCATCCTCATCATCCACCTTATCCTCGCTCGCTCTCTCTCTCTCTGCCTATGTTACTTCTCTCGGTATGCATATATATATATATGTATACTAGAACCTTCACGCGCGTTTCGCGCGCGCTCAGGCTCGACCTGACTTGGAGATAAACGTGCAGCGTGGAAGAAGCACCGTGCACGAACAGAAGGACACCGTGGGCGTCGAAGACCATGTCCCAGCGGCACCCCTGGGGACGTCACCTGCAGTTTCCACGCCCTCTCCTTCATCTCTTGCTGCCTTTCCTCCCGCAACGCATTGCACCCAGACGCGACAAATGAATCCTCCGGGCCGACTGCGTCAGAACGCAAAGGACGGTGCTCCCGAACGCCGTTGCGTCAGGAAAGCTGGATGGTCCACTAATCATCGTGGCTGCCAACCACCAGGCGGATCGGAAGAGAGAGAGAGACAGAGAGAGAAAGAGAGAGAGAGAGAGAAAGAGAGAAAGAGAGAGAGAGAGAGAGATATCGCTCGTACCCAAGGGGGCGCTCACAAGGTCCTCCAGAGTCGGGCCTGCGCGGGCGCACGTGAGAGATCGGCGAGAGCCATAGCTGCTCGGCGAATTCCGTAAAGATGGCCAATCCACTCCTCCTCAGTGGGGGGGGGGCGGCGGCGAGACACGTACGATATTGTACATGTGGAAAGAAGTTACGATGGCCTCGACAACCTGTGCACTCGGGGTGTGGTCGAGACCTAACCTGGCGATCGGGCTCTCTGGGGCAGGGACCTCTTGATGGTAAGCCCACGACCACAACACTGGGCAGCGGACATAGTGCTTAAATGTGTCGACGCCCGCATCACAGTTGCACCCGAATTTACATTTAGCGACGCCGCCTACTGCATGGAGCCTCGCTGTCGTAGAGAGAAAGAGAGATATACATATGTATATATATATGTATATATACACATCTATATATATATATGTGTGTATTATATCTATGTCATGGAGTTGAAACAAGAAAGGGGAGAAGGAAGACGGAAGCGAGGCGGGGGGGACAGACGGTGGCGCTTGTTCTGCATCCCCTCACGGTCCAACCGCCCTCCCCTGGCTCTCTAAGGAGGGAGGAGGTCGAGGACAGAGGGTAGAGTATCAGTGAAGAGGCAGGGGGGCACCTCCTCCTCATCATCCACCCTCCTCCTCCTCATTCTCCTCCTCCTCCTCCTCCTCCTCCTCCTCCTCCTCCTCCTCCTCCTCCTCCTCCTCCTCCTCCTCTCATCCTCCTCCTCATTCTCCTCTTCCTACGAGGCAAGATGGAGAAGGCCAGGCTGGAAGCAGGGAGCGGGAGGCCAGAGAGGGCCGGAGCAGAAGGGAGGGGGGAGATGGTCCAGCTGCTGGCGGAGGAGGACCGTGGAAGAACGATGGCGGAGGGGCGGCGATCAGGCAAAAGAAACGTAGAGGAGGAGGAGGGGGAGGAGGAGGAGGAAGGCGACGAGGAAAAGGAGGAGGAGGAAGAGGAGGAGGAGGAGGAGGAGGAGGAGGAGAACGGACCCGTTACGCGGCAGTCCGCCCGAGAGCTCTCCAGGACAGGGGGGGCCTCTGACAAATGTCTTAGGGTATCCTGGAAAGCCTCTCGGGAGCGTGTACGAAGCATTCGGGGAGCCTCCAGGGGCATCTTGGGAAGCCTCTTGGAGGTTTCGTGGGGGCCTCCGGGGGCCTCTGAGTTAAGGTCATCTTCGAGGCCAGCTGGCGGTGTTCGGGGCCAGGCTTCCAGCATATGACCAACAAGTGTGTACATCTGGCTACACGTGTCGTTATAGACTCCTCTTTCTCTCTCTCTCTCTCTCTCCCTCTGTCATTCTCACTCCCTCGCCTAATCTCTGCCTCCCCCACTCGCCAACCGATCGTTTTCCCAGCTTCTGCCTCCTCCTCCTCCTCCTCCTCCTCCTCCTCCTCCTCCTCCTCCTCCTCCTCTTCCTCTTCCTCCGCCTTCTCTTCATCATCACACCATCATCATCACTCTCGTCGTGGCCTTCATCAGCATCATAATCATCATTATCGCCATTGTCACCATCATTATCGTCATCGTCATCATCACCATCCTCAACACAACCACCACCATCATCATCACCATCATCAACAACAACAGCAACAACAAAATCAGCATCCACTTTCTTCTCCGCATGATCATAACCACCACCCGCATCGTCATCATCATCATCGGCATCATGGCCATCATCGTGTGTCATCATTATCAACATCATCGTCGACATGGCCATCACATCATCATCGTCAGTGTCGTCATCGTGCTTTTCTTCCTCCTACTCATAACCAACAATACCGGCACATCAGAATCACCTGCATCATCATCACACCATTAGCACCACCAGCACCCTTAACACCACCACCACCACCACCAGCATAATAATCATCACCACCACCACCACCATCATCACCAGCTTCACCATCATCAGCTCATCAGCATTACCGTGAGCACCATTATCATCACCATCACCATGCATCAAATGCAAATTCAATATCATCCCCGACAGCATCATCACCGTCATCACCATCAGCATCGGCAGTCTCATCACAATCAGCATCATCAACATCACCGCCGCCAAGGACACCACAACCACCACCACCATCATCATCATCGTCATCATCACCATCGTCGTCGTAGTCCCCCGGCTTCCTCGCCATGCCTCCCCTTTCTCCTCGTCTTCCTCTTCCTCCTCCTCCTCCTCCTCCTCCTCCTCCCCCTTCGCCTCCTCCTCTGCCTGCTCCATTATTTTTTTCGAGCGTTTGCCGCCACTGGTTCGTCCAGCGTGGGCTTCTCCTGGCAGACTGGGAGAACGTATATGTAAACCCATGTATATGTATGTCTATTATACAGCGCGGGCATTTGTCTTTCCGCGTCTGGGAACTTGCACACATTAGAAGAATGCTCCCTGGTGACCCTTGCGCTCTGAGCGGGTCGCCGCATCACGGCCAAGGAAAAGAAATACGGCGTGGGCATCTTTAACCATCTCAGGCCTGACGGCTTGCTCGCAATTGAATCCGTGGCCAGCCAGGCGCGCGCCCCTCAGAGCGCCTCGAGCATGGCCCCCAGGTCGAAGGCGGCACTAAGGCGCGTTCAGCCCCGGAGCGATCCCTCGAAGACGGCGCAGACCTTGGAGAGGTCGCGGGCGCGGGCGGCCGAGCGGGCCTGCACCTCACCCCCGCCTCCACAGGCAGCGGCGAGCGCGGCCGCGTCGTAGCGGACCCTGGCCTCCTGGAGGCGCCGCTGGAGCTTGGGCAATTCGGCCCGCGAGGCTCGGTCAACGCGCTCCCGACGGCGCACGAAAGGCCTGACTCTGGCCCTCCCCCGCTGCACGCGCCCGGCGTCGGCCAACCTCATCTCGATCGCGACCAGGTCGTCAGCCGCCGCCGCGAGGTCGGAGTGGGCCTGGTCAGCACCACGGCCTCCGCGGGCAGCAGCGAATGCGGCCGTGTCGACACGGCCCCTGGCCTCCAGGAGGAGCCGCTGGAGCCCAGCCACATCGGCCCGCGAGGCACGGGCCAAGCGCCCCCGACGCCGCACGAACGGCCTAGCCTGGCCCACTCCCGCAGCATGGCTTGTGGGCCATGGCCGTCCAAGCCAACTCCTCTGAGAAGCGCGCGGCGGTGTCGGCCTTGGTGATGATGTCGCCCAGCGCCCGGCAAAAGGGCTGCGCTGAAATGCCCTCGCATGGCATCTCCACCAGGTGTCTCGCGGAGCTGTCCGATTCTTTGGCCAGGCGGTTCGCGAGCTTCCAACCTGCCGCCACGCCGTGTCCGAAGGCGCAAAACTCCGTAAAGGGTCGTGCCGGTACCAAACACCTGGTGCCAACTCCACCGGCTCCTCCGCGACGTCCTGCATGTCGTGCTCCTCCTCGGAGATCCAATCGGGCACGAACCTCGGCACGACCGCATTGCACTCCTTGCCGCCGCGTTGCCAGGCGTTCAGCTGCCGAGGCGACGCTGCCGCGATCTTACCCGCCATCACGTCGAAGACGTGGTATGCCGTATGCCGCGTTGCGCCTTCTCTTCACCAGCGGGTCCACGTCCTCATCGTCAAGTTTGGCCTTCAGCACTGGGACAATGAACTGTACCCTCTGATGGACCTCGTCGGTTAGCGGCTCCCTGATGTTCGCCAGCTCCTTCTCCAGAACCTTGATCTGGGACCACGAGGCCTCCAACTGGCAAGTGCGGCGCCGAATCGTGCCATCTGCGGATTCGCGGGCACGCTGCACCGCCGCAGTGCGAACCGGCCGCTTGCTGCTCGGGATCATCGTTTGCGACCCCTCTCGCGCCAGATCGCCCTCCGCCATGCCGCCCGCCGCAGGCGCTCGACAGGCTTGAGGCTGGCTTGAGCCAAAATGGTTGCGGACGGTGCTGGCATTGGATAAAGGAACCCTTGAATAAGGAAGCCAGGGTCTGGCAACCGGTGGAGCTCCAATCGTGGATTGGCCACTGCTGCCCTCATCAGATGAGGAATCCCCCAGGGCTTGAGGCCTCCTGGCACTTTCCCGAAACGAGCGCCCGCACCGTAGGCCCAACAGTCTTCCAGCGACTCAGCGAGCCACGAAGCCTGCTGTAGCAGGCCTGACGGTCTTATCGCTGGACGCCTGTCGGGGGCGCGCTCTCTCGCCAAGCCCCCAGGGACTGGGTGACCCAGAGTGGTTTCCCGAGATGTTGGCCCATTTTCTGGGGACGCTTTTGCCACCGTCGCCGCCATCGCAAAGTACTCTGAGAGCCGCGACCCCGTCGAGTCTCAGGCTAGCAAGGATCTAGCTCCAAGCTCCCCCGGCCCGCGTGCCCCCGATGGGTTCCGAGGTAACGGTGGCGCGGCCCGCGCCCAGCCCACGCCGTCCAGCCGTGTTGGTCCAAGGTCAAGCCGCTCGGCCCTTGCGCTTGAGTCTGAACGCCGCCGACGGGGTCGGCTCAACTGGGTCAGATAGGCGCTTCAGCCGGCTCGGCAGCTAGACGCTGATACGATGGAGTGCCGGGCCGCGCCTGGCGGGCTGGCTGGATCAGAAATTGGCTTGGCTTTGGCTTAGCCGATGGCCTGAGGGGGGCGCTTAGCCAGGGGGCCAAGGCATGGAGGTGCTTGAACGCAGCCGACGAGGTCGGCTCAAGTGCTTTCAGTCAGCTGCTCGCGCCCGTCAACGCCATCCAAATCATCGCTCCACACAGCCACCCCACAAATGTTCCAGGACGGCCTCCCCTCCCGCCCAGGCGCTTGAAATGCAAATTGTGCTTGATGGGTGTCGCTATGGAAGCCAGCACGACAGGCTTCATCTCGCGGGGTGAAAACGATATCTCCAACATGCGAGTTGCCTTTGTATGTTACAGCACGTTTCGGAGATATACTACCACTGTCGTCTGCTGCATGCGAACATATTGTCGTTCTTGCTAGAGCAGCGCATCTGCCACGTGTGCAACCTGTGAGCACCTACTGCTGTAAGAGATCGCTCAACACACGCTGTAAAGTAGCCTCGCGCCTAGGGCCTTCAGCGTCATAAAGTCAAAGCCCACCAAGACTTATCATGGTTGGATCCTCTCTTGGAACGCTGGCCGCAATCAATAAACATTGACAGGGCAGGCAGACCTGGCAAGGCAGGCGCGATCCGCCACATGGAGCCCAGCAAGGCTGAGGTTGAGCGCCGAGAACTGGGAAACAAAAATAAGGCGGTACCTGAAGCATGTTGCAAGAGCTTTACAGAAGTACCCAGCACTCGCCCCCAGAGGAATGCAGGGCTTTCGTTGATTGTGTCTGACATGTTTGCTGCCATTGGGATGCCGAACGAGCACAGGCTGGGAAAGGAGGGAGGTTAGACTGTGTGGATGACCTGTTGCCACCTTCACTGCCAGCCGCCAGTCCGCGGGGCGGAGAGGGGCAGCTGGCAATCGTGCCCAAGGGGCAAGTTCTATCCAACATGATGGGCACACAGAACCGCCAGCCAATCTGCCACTCCTGCCTTGCCTTGCCCCCCTCCGCTCATGCACTCCGGATCTCATAACAATGGGGAAGGGGTCTGCTTCTAGGGGGGGTCTCACGGGCTTCGTCAAACACATTTGTAGGGGGGGTCTCGATTTTGGACCTTCTGTTGCCTGTCTTGGGAGGGGGGTCCCAGACCGGCCGCCAAACACTTTTTTGACCCCCCCCCTACTATTATGAGATTTGGGGTATGTGCCACCAACGAAGGAGCCCTTCCCGGGGCTGCATATGCACCCAGGCTCCACAGCCAGAGGTTCCAGGACAGGCCAAAGCGCACAAATGGAAATGTACAAGCCAAGTCATGTGCGTGCCAAGCCTGCCGCGAAAGATTAAAGAAAATCCCCCACCTCAGACAACAGTGTGATCAGGATGGAATGCTGCGTTCTCTGCCGTAGCGGCAAAAACGGGCGGCCAAATAATGTGTGCAACAATTTAGGACGAAGACCACTTGATCTCCGTATGCTCGTCCTGTGGTGCATTTGCCAGAGACGGACTGCGATTGGACTCTCAGAAGACTGGAAAGGCAAGTTTACAAGCCCCCGCAACAAGAGCAACTGGAAAAGAATGATCCAGCAAAATCACCAGAACACATCCAAGAGAAGCAAAAAGGCTAGATGGATTGCTTCTTTTAGGCAGCATTTTCTCATAGTCGATTCGAGGCAGGGCTAGAGACGCAGCAGCCGGCATAGATGGGAGCTCGAAAGCGATTACGTCCACCCCCCTCTCCTTGACTCCGCTTGGCCTTCCTTCTTCGCCTAGACACTCTCTCATTCCCTGCGTAAGGCGCATATTTTGTCGCTGCTGTGTGGGCCGTACGGTATTAGTTGCTGCGACTAGCCGTGCCTTTTTTCACCGCTCCGATGGCAGATTGAAGCTGCAACAAAGTGTAGCAAGTCCGAGCCTCCTTAGATGGCGGGCATATTGATTCGCACTACCTGTTCTCAATCCGATCCAGTCCAATCCTCCTCCTCCTCCTCCTCCTCCTCCTCCTCCTCCTCGTGCTCCTCCTCCTCCCTCCTGCATCCTCGCTCCTGCCTCCTCTCTCCTTCCTCCTGACTCCTCCTCCCTCCTCACTCCTCCTCCTCCTCCTCCTCCTCCTCCTCCTCCTGACGGAGGGGACGGAGGACTGGTGGATCCTTCGTGGCTCACCTTGCACGGGGTCCTCGACAGATCCAGGTACTTGTTGATATCCCCAGCCGTGATGCGCGCGCCTGCAAACGGCCTGTCGCCCCCCCTTCCGCCCACTCTTCATCCTGCTCTCTTCGATATTCCCTTCTCGGCGGTGGACAAACCTCCATTTAGTAAACCTCCCTTTAGTGAGAACGGCCTGGGACCGAAACCGACGGACCTGGACCCGCAAAAATGACGGCCGCAACGCCCTCTCGCGAGTCGAAAACGGCCAATTCACTAATCGACGTGTCAGGGTAGGAGGTCTGTCAACCTCCGACCTTCCTCCGCCCCCTCCCCTGTCCTTCCCCCTGTGAACATCATTTCCTACTGCTCGCTCGCTCGCTGGAGCTTCCAAGCTTGAATATCCAACGAGGCCATGCAAACGAAATCACACCAAACAGAAACATGCACTTGGGTGGGAACGGCAGTCAGGTCGACACCACGTCAGGGCCCCTCGATAACCCAAGAGCACCAACTTCCAACACCAGCTAAAACCTCCGAAGACCCCCAACACCGGGACCATGCGGAAACCTCGTCCTCCTTACCATACCACTTTCCTCCTCCTCCTCCTCCTCCTCCTCCTCCTCCTCCTCCTCCTCCTCCTCCCTCCTCCTCCTCCTCCTCCTCCTCCTCCTCCTCCTCCTCTCTCTCCTCCTCCTCCTCCTCCTCCTCCTCCTCCTCCTCCTCCTCCTCCTCCTCCTCCTCCTCTCCTCCTCCTCCTCCTCATCCTCCTCCTCCTCCTCCTCCTCCTCCTCCGCTCGAATCGGACGGGCATGGTCGGTCCGCTTCGGTCCCGCGCAGGCGGCCTCCGCCCATTGGATGCACGTTGGTCCGACGAGGATGGAATGCACATGTTGCGACGCCACGTGCGGGCTGCAGCCCCGCCATCGCGCCCGCGCCTGGCTCGGCGCGGCGTGCCGCGAGGCCCGTGCGCTCGAGGCCCGCGTGGCCGGGCGACGTCAGGTGCCGTGGGCCGATCGAGCTTGGGCGTCTCACGTCTCATCCCTCTCGCGCTCTGTTCTTCCGCGAGTCGTGCCGCCCCTGCTCCTGCATGAGTTGTGGCGCGGTCGCCACTTCCCAGCCTCGACCCCTGCGAGGGCCCTGTCGGCACCAGGTCGGCGGCGCAAGGACGCAGAATCTCCAGGCCTTGGAGGAAGGCTTGTTTCCAGGGCGCTCGGCTGCCGCACCAGCCTTCACAAACAACACCAAAAAAAACGTTGCGGCTGCGCCTGCTGGGACGGCCGCGTACCAGTGTGGACGGAGGTGAACCAGGCTGCAGCCTGGGCTCCCACGTGTCGGGGCCGGGCCCTGAATCGCGATGGCGCCCCTGGAGCACGCTCCAGGAGTAGCGGCGCCCTGGCAATTCAGCCGGCGGGCCTGGGCATGAAGCCTTCCAGGGTGAGGATCACCAACCCATGGGGCACAGCACCAAACAACTCATCCCCCTCCTCCTCCTCCTCCTCCTCCTCCTCCTCCTCCTCCTCCTCCTCCTCCTCCTCCAACTCCTCCTCCTCCTCCTCCTCCTCCTCCTCCTCCTCCTCCTCCTCCTCCTCCTCCTCCTCCTCCTCCTCCTCCTCCTCCTCCTCCTCCTCCTCCTCCTCCTCCTCCTCCTCCTCCTCCTCCTCCTCCTCCGCATCCCTCCACATCCCTCCCTCCCCCCTTCTCTGCGGGGGGAGGGGGAAAGCAAGGAAGGCTGGTCCGAAGAGCGCTCGTGGCCAGCGGGGCCCGGACATAGACGGCCCGCAGCAGGCCGAGGTGCCAGACCGAGGTGGGGGCCACGGCCGAAAAAAAGCACCCGGGCCGATGCTAGAAAGTGCAAGGCGGACAGCCCCAACGGATGCCCAAAGCGACAATCTGGGCTTTCTCCTTTGAGAGACAACGATAGGGGGGGGACTGGAACAGGAGGTGAAACATCGACCTCGAATCGCCGATGCATCGCCGATAGATCGGCGATGGCCCCCGATGGCGAATCCGCACGTGCCTGGGCAGGGTGGGCTATCAGACCCCTATCGGCGATCAATTGGCGATTGGGAGTCGATGCCTCCCCACATGTGCCTATCCCCTCTTCCTTCTCTTCCTACTGATTATTCCTGACGCGTCCTCCTCCTCCTCCGCTTGCTAAAGGTTCGTCCTCATCTTCCTCCTCTTCCTCGTCTTCCTTCTCTTCTTGATTACTCCTCCTGGCAATTCCTGATTATTCATTCTCCGCTTCCTCCTCCTCCCCCTAATCAATCTTCCTCCTCTCCCTCCTCCTTCCGGCCTGCCGGAGGAGACCTCCATCGCACCCTCGGGCGCGGGGCCGCGCCCTCGGCGAGAGAGAGGGGGCCGGAGTAGAGCGCCCCTGCCAGAGCCAGAGGTGCGGGGCCGCAGAGGCAGAAGCGGCGAGAGGGTCGGTCGGACTCGGCACTGCAGTCCTCCTCCTCCTCCTCCTCCTCCCCCTCCTCCTCCTCCTCCTCCTCCTCCCTCCTCCTCCTCCTCCTCCTCCTCCTCCTCCTCCTCCTCCTCCTCCTCCTCCTCCTCCTCCTCCTCCTCCTCCTCCTCGCCTCCGCCTCCTCCCCCACATCCCTTCACATGCCTCCACATCCATCCACTTCCTGCTTCTCCTCCTCCTCCTCCTCTCCTCCTCCTCTCCTCCTGCTCCTCTTCCTCTCCTCCTCCTCCTCCTCCTCCCCTCCTCCCCTCCTCCTCCTCCTCCTCCTCAACCCCCTCCTCCTCCACATCCCTCCCCCTCCTCCTCCTTCCTCCTCCTCCTCCTCCTCCTCCTCCTCCTCATCATCATCATCATCATCATCATCATCTGATCCTCATCCTCACCCTCCTCCTCCTCCTCCTCCTCCTCCTCCTCCTCCTCCTCCTCCCCCTCCTCCTCCTCCTCCTCCTGCAGCAGTCTGCTCGCCGCCCCGAGAACCAGAGGAGGTGCATGTGCAAGTACCGCCGCCCGCCCTAGCGAAGGGAGGCCCAGCCGAGCCCCCGGCGGCCCAGCGCAGAAACGAGAGAGCGACGGGCGGCGCGAAGCGCTGGGAGAGACATTGCGGGACGGGAGGGGAGGAGGGAGGAGAGAGGAGCGATGACGCCACGGGCGCTCATGTTCACCCAGCGGCTCGCCCAAGACTAGGAGGGGGGGAGGTGGAAAGAGAGGCAGGGAGGAGGGGGAAGGAGGAGAAGCGCAGGGGAACGCAGCTGAGTGGTCTTTGTCCAGCCCCCCGCCGTCCCACCTCCGAGTTGAGAAAGCTGCGGAGGGGAGTGGTGCCTCGCAGCCAACGCAAGTTTGGAAAGGCGCCCCGTTTGTCTGTCTGAGGGCGATGCCTGATGTCAGTGTCCCGATGTGCTTGCCTTGAACGCTGGGCTCTGAGTAACACCTAGGCACTCTTCGCACACGGCGGGGGCGACTGGCCTTGGCGCGATTCGCTCCGACCCAACATCGCTGGGAATATGTGAGGTTCTCGCCAGTGCAACCACCTACCCTAGGATGCAAATCCTGGGAGGTTAAGTTGCGCATTGGCATTCGTGCATCCGTGCTCGGAAACCAGCCTGCTCCGACATAGTCCCGCTTCATCTGGCTCAATCACGGGCTCAATCCAGCCTGCTCCAACTGAATGTACTCTTTATATTGTTTAGTAGCCCTGGATCGCTCTTACATGGACCTCCCAGAAGTTGCCAAATTTGCCAGTGGAAGATGAGACGATAGGAAGAAGACGGGGGCGAACTTGGCGCGAAGATGGGAGAACCCTCGAAGCCGCAGCAATGTCTTGCCGTTGCTCAGACGCCCAATCCCCGTGCATGTTTAGATGTCATGCGCCTGTGTTCCGCAAGATGACCCAAGATGCTCCTCGATGGCCCTCGCCGAGGAAAAATGCACACGTCCGAGCGATGCCAAGATGTGGACCTCCCCTCCAATGGGGTCCAGGGCGAACACGAGCTCCCGGAGAGCAGGGATGGGCCCAGTGGCCCAGTGGACCTGTCGAGGGCCTCCTGGCCAGGTCGGACCAGGGCGGAGAGAAGCGCTTTCAGTCAAGGTCAGGCCCTCTGCGACCCTTACGCCCAGCAAGGTCGAGGCCCATCCCCTTGCTTCACCAAGAGCATATGGGAGCTCCGCGTCGACGGGCGGCCGACAATCTCCAGTGCTCTCGGCAAGGAAACTACAGTGGACTGGAGGGTTCGACATCATTGCGCGCCGCCCTGAAACATTGGTGGTCGATGTGATGGTGTCCTGAATCCGCCTTGGGCCGACCAGGCGACCGGGAATGGCGAGAACGAAAAGGGAGGAGGAAACCAACGCTTTGACCTCAGTTTGGTTTCGGCTGAAGACTGAAGGGTGAGTGTTTGTGGCTATATATATACACACATATATATATATATATATATATATGTATATATATAAATGAAAAACATACCTATACGACCACCCTGCGGGTGATAAGGAGGTTGGGGGGGGTGGAGGGGCCGAGCAATCGGCAACAGTGGTGATTGTTCTCCTGACGATGCCAGTGGAGATTTTTTTCTCGGAGACTTGCTGAGGCTCCTCTGCCTCCCTTTGTCGGGTTTGCATCAAATGCATCATCATCATCATCATCATCATCATCATCACCATCATCATCATCATCATCATCATCATCATCATCATCATCATCATCATCATCATCATCATCATCATCATCATCATCATCATCATCATCATCATCATCATCATCATCACCATCATCATCATCAAATCATCATCAACATCATCATCGGGACACCGACGGGACACCGACGGGACACCACCGGGACACCAGTGACACCGCGCGGCCCCGCGCCCCGGTGGAGAATCATTTGGTGCGGCCGCGCCTCAGCCACAGAGGACACCACCGGGACACCGGCGGGACACCGCGCGGCCCCGCGCCCCGGTGGAGAATCATTTGGTGCGGCCGCGCCTCAGCCACAGGAGACTTTCCTCTCGCCCGCCCACGCAGCTTCGCCTCGCCCGCACGCGCGGCACGCACGAACACGAAACCGAAATCGATTTCCCGGTAGGGGGGCTCTCCGTTCCACTTCGATCTCACCCCCCAACCTCCGATTTTTTTAAAATAATTTTATATATAAAAAATGGGTGCGGCGTCTTTGAATGTCCCCGCCGGCGTCCCCTGGGGTTGCGCGAGGTTTCCTGGGGTGCCTGGGGTTACCTGGATTTACCCAGGCTTGTCCCACAATGACAAGCAACTCCAAGCAACGCCAAACAATGTCAAAACCATCAAAAGCAGTGGGAAATAGTTGCAAGGAGTGCCAAGCATTGCTAACCAATGCCAAACAATGGCTAGCAATTCCAAGTAATGAGAAGCATGGGTACCTAACTGTGCCAAGCAAAGCCAAGCGATGCTAAACAATGCTAGGCCACTGCCAAGCAACGCTAAGCAACGCCAAGCACCGCCAAGCACGGCCAAACAACGCCAAGCAATAATACGGGCATGCTCCAAGCATCGCAAGACAACGCCCAGCAATGCCAAGCAATGCCAAGAAATGCCAGGCAATTCCAAGTAAAGACTCAAAACATGCCAAGACATTCCAGAGTCTGGAAAGTGATAGCAACAACGCCAAGCAAGACTTTGCATTGCGCACCTTTGCTTTGGTCAAAGCTGTGTTGAATTGGCCCAGAAGAAAACGGACCCCGAATCGGGATCGTGCTGGGCTCATTCGTAGCATTGTCCTCATTATTCTCCTGGCCAGCATCCAACCCCTCCTCATTGACATGACCCCTACGTTGACCACGCACACGATCCCTGCGCTTACTCTTCCCCCTCCCCCTTTGGCCCGAAGTATGATAAAAAATCGTCATGGTTCTAAGTGCTGTCATCTTCGTACCCCCCACCTCCTCCTCCGTCCTCCGCCTCGTCCTCCTCCACTTCGCCATCCCGTCGCCCCCCCCCCACTAGTCCCCCGATCCAATGCCTTTCGCGCCGAAAGGGCCGCGGAGTGCGCACACAATTACACAATAAAGGCTTCAAATATGCATCGCGCCAGTTTCACTAGCTCACCTGCTGCGCTGCCTAACCCACCGGATTCCTGCAACGCATCCGCCATCGGCCGCGCGCGCCCCTACTCTGCAACAAGCTACACAACACCTCAACGCGCCCTCGATTCCGCCGGGCCTGCAGGCCCAGGGATTATGGGGAATGCTTGGAAAACACGGCTAGGCAAGGCACGTTGGCCTCGCCGTCAGTCCCGCGTCTGTCGTTGTCAGCACCGCTCAGGGCTGGCGCTTCCCAGCCACTCTGCTGATTCAGGCCTTTCTCCTGCTGCGGACTGTCCAGAATTCATCGGCTAGCTCGCCGTCGCCGTCGTCGCTAGGTGGGCGGAACGGCCCGCCTACTAAACCGCCGCTGCGGGAGATAATCGCGAGCTTCTGCTGGGCCACCGGCTTCGCCAGCCCGTCTGCGTCGCTGTCGCCCGCGCGGGCCCATCCGAACTCCTGGCACTTCTTCTCGCACCACCCGCTGCAAAACCAAGAGCCTGATTCCGATGGGCCTCATCTTGCCTGGTTCTCTCCTCGCGATGCGCGGGGCGCTGCTGCTGTCGCTCGCCACGACGGGCGTCGCGTTCTCGTGCCAGTCGATTATCAGCGACGCCAATCCAAGCGCTTCGGCTGATCCAGATCCTGCTGCGCACAGCGCGCTTTCCGCTGAGCCTGGGGCCGCGCCGCCCTGACGCCGCGCCCGCGGCATCACGGTGTACTCGCAGCGCTTCGACGCACCGCCGCTGACTGAGATCCTGTCGCCCTCGTTGTCGGCCCAGTCTGCATCCGCAGGGCGCTGCGCGATCTGCTCGATATGTTTCTCTGGCTTCGACACTCGCTCCACACCCTCGGCCGCCGCCAGGAAGCCCGTCATCTTCCTTGACCCGCGCTGGTCTCTCTGAGGCTCGTGCCGCCATTCCGCGCCCAAGAACTCCAACTCCGCGCACCATGTCAGTCCTGTGGCTCGACAGCGGGAGACATTCCCCCACGCGCACCCCGCGCGCGCCGCGGCCTGCTGTTTTCAGAAAAACTCGCCGTCGCCCTGCTGCTGCTGCGTAGCCTCAAGGTTTCGCTGTCTGCAACCCGCGCTCCAGCTGAGCAACCTCGATCGTCGGCGTCTTGACCCGGATGGCGCGCCGCCCTTGACCACGCGGGCCTGCGCGCCCAGGAAGGCGCCCTCCCCCGCTGCCTCGCACGGCTCCGCCGCGCCCGAGGGCCCAATATCCTCGCCCATTTCCGCCTGCAGTTGGCCCGCCGACCCCCTGGGCCCCGCCGCGAGGAAGTCATCGGCGCGTCGCCCTGCCAGGGCCTTGTCTCGGGCCCTCATGAAGACGCATCCGTTGCAACGCCCTCGATCAGGACTCGCCCGGTCCATCGCCACTGCGCTGCGATGCCCCCGCGCACTGGGCGCCGCCTTGCAGCGCTTCCCGCGCGCCACCCGCCGGCACTCCTGCCGCGGGTTGCGGCTCCAAGAAGATCCTCTTCTCCGTCAGGGGCGCCGGGTAGAATGCCCCGCCGCGGTCGCCGAACGCCGCCGCGCGGCAGCCCATCTCCGCGCTGACCAACATCTTCTTCAGGCATGGGAGCGACGGAGTGGTGGCTGCGAAGGCCGCATGCCCGCAGGTCAGCCGCTCGGACCCCCGCGCGGGCCACCCACTCCTCCTTCCGCCGTCGGCCTGGCGGGTGTCGACCCACTTGCCTGTCGGAGGTCGTCTCGAGGATCGGGACCTGCTTCGCAGTCTGCTCGCCGTCGCCCGCGTTCTTCTCGAGGTGGGCCGCCCACCCCTCGCGGAAGTCGCCTCCGCTCGCGTAGTCCTCGTCGCCCTCCACCGCCGGCCCCTCGCACGTCTCGACTCGCTGACCGCGACGTCGCCATCCGCGACTTGCTCCTGGCCCGATCACATCCGCCGTCTCCGTCTCACCTCCGCTTGGGAGCCACTGCCACGGCGGCCGGCGCCGCCCTTGCCACCGCCTGAGCCGCCGGCGATGGGCAGCTCGCCGCCGCCGCCCCCGCCGCCTGACTCGGCGGCACAGGGCCCGCGCCCATAGGCAGCCCGCGCATGCAGCTCCTAGTTTGCAGTCTGGCCCGGTCGACGCCCACGCCGTCGAACGACGCGGAGCCACCCCGCGCCGCTGCCTCGGGTCTGGAAGCGCGCGCTGCTGCTGGAGCTGATCATGCAGTGGGTCCTTCTACTCGCGGGATCCCCCCCCCGGTTGGGGCCCCAGTGCCTGACCTAACGGTCCGCCCACCAGCGCTCGCTCTACCGCATAGCCGTCATCCCCCCTCCCGGCCGCGCCGCTGCGGATGCTGCCCCCGTTGGTGCCACGAGCGCGCCGTGCACCGTCGAGCAGTCCTGGGCGCGCCCGTTCCTAGCCCAGCTCTCGAGTGCGCAGTGGCCGCTGGGTTTCTTTACCTTGGCAAGTCCCGCCGCCTCGCGCCGCGGCACTCCCCCTGGCCCGCCGCGCCGCGCCATTCGGTTGCGGCCGCCTCACACAGTACTTGCCGACGCTGATAATGGACTGCTTCACGTCCGTCACCTAGAACTATTGGATGATCTCGCGGCTGCCTGCGATGTAGATGTCTGCCCTCAGATGGCCACAGTGCTGTAGTGGGGTGTCATCTGCCACCGCCTAGTTTGGGTCACTATTGAATGTTATGGGCACCCATGTAAAGTCGCACTGGCCGCGAGCGTCGCGCTCGTCCGCGCAACTGTCGGTCAAAATCAGCATGCTGGCTCACTCGCCCTCGGTCTGATCATTAACCTCTCCGTCAACGCGAAGATGTTGCCTGGCTCCAGATCGGACGCGGGGGTCGCCGCCTGCCGCGCGACGGACGCGACCCTCCCCGGCGCCTCGCGCCCCCGAGGCACAGGTGCTCCGACCTGTTTGGCTGAGGGCCCAACGGTTGATGTCGCCGCACTGCCTGACGAAGCGCCCGCCAGCGACCAAGCATTCTCCTTGCGGCGAAAGCTCGTGGACCGAACCGCCGGTGCGAGTTCGTTCCTTACCTTCGCCATTAAGGCCCCCGCGACCACGCCCCGCGGGCTCTGTCTCACAGCCCGCCTGCGCTGGACGCCAGCAGTCCTTTGTGCAGCGGCCCCTGCGTCCGCAGTTGAAGCACTCGGGTCTGGCGTCCGCTTGATTCGCTGTTTCCCCCCTGGCCTGTCCGCCTTTGCCTCCATCGCCCTCTCCCCCCTTGCCGCCGCCGCCCTTGCCATTATGGGCCCTGCCTCTGCCCAGGCTGCAGGCCCGAGTAAGCGAGTCGACCACCATGGCATGGGGGCCCCTTGGAGATCTAGGTGGCGGGGGTGGGCACCTCCTTTGCCCATTGTCGTAGATCGTCACCGCTTACAAGTACTGGATGGTGGTCGCCACATGCTCGGCGTAGGTCCGCTGGCTTGCAACCTGGAGCATGGTCCTGATGTTATTGGGAACCTTCTGGAAATAGATGCCATTCTTCACGTCCACGTTGACAACTTCGCCTGACGCTCTCTGGTACCGGGTGATGTCGCGCTCCTACTCTGGAGCTCCGTTAGGGTATGTGTCAACTGCCTGGCGTTCAGGAAGGTTGTCATGATACTTTGGGTCCGAATCACCGTAGCTGTATCGTACCTCTTGCGCAGCGCTCTCCAAGCTGCTGCACCATTATGTTGACCCGCTCCTTGTATGATCATCTAAGCGCTGCCCTACACGGCATCGACCAAGAACACACTACGGTTTGCCGCGGTACCCTCGTCGTCCTGCGAATTATGGTTGTGCTCTGCCAAGAAGTCAGGCTTGATTCTGAAATCTCAGCCACCCACCGCAGGCATTGGGATACCTGCGTCTGCCCTCCGAGGAAGCCTCTCATAGCGAAGGACAACACTTCCGCCAGTGCTCCTCGAGTCCGTCGATGGTAGGCGGCTTCAGGCCGCCTCCCTGCCACTCGGCGCCTGCCGCCATTGCTGCGATTTCTCTGCTAACTCCGCCCGGCTACTTTCCAAGCGCCCTTGGCAACCCGTCTTTGCCCGAACCCCTCCTGGCGGGTTTCGCCTTGCCCGCCTCTGCCGTTGCATGGTCCGCCGTGCATTCCCCGCGATGGCGCCGCTACGCGCACGCGGGGGAGACAGTGCCGCTGCGGGGCGCTAGCTGAAGCTGGCCTCGGCCAGCTCCGCTACCATGATGCCTTTCGTGATGCTGCGGAGTGTGAGCGCACAGTGAGGTACACATCAAAGATCTTAAATATGTACCGTACCAGTCTCACTAGCTTCCCTGCTACGCTGTCTAATTTATAGATTTCCTGCAGTGCACCCGCCTTCGGGCATGCATGGCTCTACACTCCCACATGCTACACAGTACTTCAACACCAGCATCCCCTCTCTCACACACACTCTCTGACACAAACTTACACACTTACACACTTACACACACATGCCACCTACATGTTGTACTCTTCCTCCTCCTCCTCCTCATCGTCAGCATCATCTGCAGATGCAGCACAAGCAGCAGCACTTGCATCAATATCACCAGCGTCGCTATCAGCATCACCCCCGCCACAATCACCATCACCATCATCATAATCATCATATCCCACATCAGCATCATCAGCAGCGTCATCATCATCATCATCATCATCATCATCATCATCATCATCATCATCATCATCATCATCATCATCATCATCATCATCATCATCGTCATCATCATCGTCATCATCATCGTCATCATCATCATCACCATCGTCATCACCTCACCATCACCATCACCACCACCACCACTATCATCATCAGCAGCAGCAGCAGCATCGACATCCTTATCTCCGTCCTCCGCCACCTCCTCCTCTCGCCCCTCCTCCTACTCATACTCCCCCTCTTCTTCCTTCCCCCTCCTTCCTTCTCCTCCCTCTCTTCGTCCAATCCCTCCTCCTTCTCCTCCTCCTCTTCCTCCTCCTCCTCCTCCTCCTCCTCCTCCTTCTCAATCTAATCCTCCTCCTGTTGCTCCCACCCCTCCCGCCGGCGGCAGGCCCGGCCTACAGGTAGTCGCACTTTGCAACCACGGGCGTCGACAGCACGCGGTTGAGGCTCCGCGACGTAGCGGACCGGTTGGGGTTCGACTGCACCGCGGCCGCGCGCAGGCGCGGCGATGCTAAGGCCGACCGCCGCCAGCGCCGACGCCGCCGCCGGCAGCGCCGACGACGACGACGATGACGACGATACCAAGGCGGTGACGACGACGAGGGCTGCGACGACGACGACGACGACGAGAAAGACGAGGATGAGGGGGGGGAGGAGCAGGGGAGAGGAGAAGCAGGGAGTGAAGAGGAGGGGAAAAGAGGATACCCGATGAGAGAGAGAGGGAGAGAGAGAGAGAGAGTGAGACAGACAGACAGGCAGACAGACAGACAGACTGACTGACAGACAGACAGACAGACAGACAGGCAGACAAACAGACAGAGAGACAGACAGACAGACAGACAGACAGACAGACAGACAGACAGGCAGAGATGCTCGAGCACGTCCGCCCGCTGCGTGAACATCTGCACGCTGAAAATGTCAGGCAACGGAGTGATTCCCTTCCCCTTGGGGTCGAGCCCCGTGCAGGTGTTGGTCCAACTGTCCTGGTTATATATATATATATATATATACATATATAGACGTACTAGAACCACGCGCGCGCTTCGCGCGCGCTTAGGTTCTAGCCGCGCCCATGGAACTCGCATCAGAAGTTGCGAACATCCCAGTGAGGGATGCAAGGGCCATTACTGTCACATGTTATTGCGTGATGCCCAGTCCATACCTACAATGCACCACGCCACTGCCAGAACGTATACATGTATGCATATGTGTACGCATGTGTATACGTGTAGAATGGCATCGGGCCAAACCCGCCGCCGCGTATCTGCTCTCTTTCCCCTGCTCCTCCTCCTCCCTCGTCGTCATAGTCCTGTCTTCCTCATCTTCCTCCCACCTCCTCCTCCTCCCTCCTCCTCCTCCTCCTCCTCCTCTCCTCCTCCTCCTCCTCCGCCTCCTCCGCCTTGTCCTCCTCCTCCTCCTCCTCCTCCTCCTCGTCCTCCCCGCCTCCTCCTCCTCCTCTTCCTCCTCCGCCTCCTCCGCCTCCTCCTCCTCCTCCTCCCTCCTCCTCCTCCTCCCCCTCCCTCCTCCCTCCTCCTTTTCCTCCTCTTCCTCCTCCTCCTCCTCCGCCCCTTCCGCCTCCTCCGCCTCCTCCTCCTCTTCCCCATATTCCTCCTCTTCCTCTCTCCCTCCTCCCTCCTCCTCCTCCCTCCCTCCTCCTCCTCCTCCTCTTCCTCCCTCCTCCCTCCCTCCCTCCTCCCTCCTCCCTCCCCCCCCCTCCGCCCCCCTCCCTCCTCCCTCCTCCCTCTCCCGCCTCCCCTCCTCCCTCCTCCCTCCTCCTCCCTCCTCCCTTCCTCCCTCCTCCCTCCTCCCTCCTCCTCCTCCTCCTCCCTCCTCCTCCTCCTCCTCCGTCCTCATCTTCCTCGCCTCCTCCTCCTCTCCTCTCCACCTCCTCCTCCTCGCCTCCTCCTCCTCCTCCTCCTCCTCCTCCTCCTCCTCCTCCTCCTCTCCTCCTCCCTCCTCCTTCCTCCTCCTCCCTCCTCCCTCCTCCCTCCTCCCGCTCCCATCCTCCCTCCTCCTCCTCCTCCTCCTCCTCCTCCTCCTCCTCCTCCTCCTCCTCCTCCTCCTCCTCCTCTCCTCCTCCTCATCGTCCTCCTCCTCTTCTTCTTAGTACCATTATTATTAGTATTCGTATTCTTCTTAGTATGATTCTTAGTCTTAATATTATTTTTATTCTCTGTAATATTATTATTAGTATTATTAGTATTATTATTATTAGTATTAGTAGTATGATTATTATTATTATTATTATTATTATCATTAGTAGTAGTAGTAGTATTATTATTATGTTATTATTATTACGAGTAGTATTAGTATGATTAGTAGTAGTATTATTATTAGTATTATCATTATTATTATTCTTAGTAGTAGTATTAGTAGTATTAGTAGTATTATTAGTTTTAGTAGTATCATTAGTATTAGTAGTATTAGTATTGTTATTAGTATTAGTATTAGTATTAGTATTAGTATTAGTATTAGTAATAGTAATAGTATTAGTATTACCATTTTTTATTATTATTAGTATTAGTATCATCATCATTATTATTATTGTTATTATTATTATTATTAATAGTATCAATATTAATATTATTAGTAATATTATTAGTATTACCATTATTATTTTTTATTATTAGTATTATTATTATTGGTAATAGTATTATTAGTAGTATTATTAATATTAATATTAGTATTATTATTATCATCATCATTATTAGTAGTAGCATTATTATTATCATTATTAGTATTATTAATAATAATTTTATGTATAATATTATTATTATTAACTTTATTATTATTATTGCTAATAGTATTATTATTACTAGTATTATTAGTAGTATTATTAGTAGTATCATTAATATTATCAATAGTATTAATAATAGTATTATTATTATGGTTGGTGTTAGTCTTATTATTATGAGTCGTGTTATTAGTCTTCGTTTTCTTAATCTTATTTGTAGTATTATCATTCGTATTGTTATTAGCATTATTAGTATTACCCGTCTTAGTATTCGTATTAGGAGTATTAGTATCATTACTATTCTTATTAGTAGTAGTAGTATTCGACTTCTTGTTAATATTATTATTCTTATTCGCAGTCTTCTTCTTAGTAGTAATCTTATTATTATGTGTCTTCTTATTAATTGTATCATTATTGTTCCTCCTCCTCCTCCTCCTCCTCCTCCGTTTCCTCCTCCTCCTCCTCATCCCCCTCCTCCTCCTCCTACTCCTCCTCCTCCTCCCGCTTCCTCCTCCTCCTCCTCCTCCATCCTCCCTCCTTCTCCCTACTCTTCCTCTTCCTCCTCCTCCTCCTCCTCCTCCTCCTCATCCTCCATCCCTCCC
>CAUYUJ010021259.1:608775-631275 GCA_963575745.1 Prorocentrum cordatum
TCCTCTTCCTCCTCCTCCTCCTCCTGCTCCTCCTCCTCCTCCTCCTCCTCCTCCTCCTCCTCCTCCTCCTCCTCCTCCTCCTCCTCCTCATCTCCTCAATCGGGAGGTCGAGGAGGTGGTTGAGGAAGAGGATGTGGATGAGGATGCGGACGAGGAGTGGAGGAGGGTGAGGAGAAAGAGGAAGCGGAAGAGGCCCTCTTTTGAACCCTCTTGGGGCCCAAGAGGGCCATCTTGGGCTCCTGGAGGGTTCCCAGTGGGCCCCAAGAGGGCCCCAAGTGGACCCCAAGAGGGCCCCAAGAACCCCAAGAGGGCCCCACGAGGGCCCAAGAGGGCCCCAGGAGGGCCCCAAGAGCGCGCCAGGAGAACCCCAAGAAGGCCTCAAGACGGCCCCGGCAATCAGGTAGGTATCTAATTGCTGGGGCCCTTCTGGAGCCCTCTTGGGCCCCTCTGGGCCCTCTTGGGGCCCTCTTGGGGCCCTCTTGGGCCCTCTTGGGGTCTCGCTTGGGGCCCTGTTGGGGCTCACTGAGGCCGTCTCGGAGCCTCCTAGGGCGCCTCTTGGACCATGTTGGGCGCTTTGTTCTTGAAGGGAGGGGATATACTAAAAATATGTGTGTTTACGAAGGGAACGGGCCCCGCTTGGTCCTTTTGGGAGGCCTCTGGGAGCGTTCTTGGGGCTTCTTTTTTTAGGACGGCAACAGCTAATGTCCACATCCTTGCGTGGTGTGTGCGCGGAAGGATATGCGCGAACACAGAGGAATGCATCTAATTCGCTGGGCTGACTGCAGGCGGACGTCACCTGCAAGCCAGCATTGCAGAGATGAGCGTGAAGTCTATCTGGCTTAAGTTTGTTCTGAGCTGCACCTCACTGGGCCTCCATGCCGTCGCGGCCAATGCCAGCGATCCGCCATGTGAGCCACTGAAGACAGACGGCTTCGGCAAGGCACGGCTTGCGTGGCGGCGAGCTGCCTCCTTGGACGGGATTGTTCGTTCTTCTTTGAGTTTCGGTCGCCATGGGCCCCCTGGCGGCGCCATCAGCGCCGCCCCTGGTGCGCTCCGCGCCAGGGACAGGGGGTCCAGCCCATATCCAATTGTTTCACGTATTCTGTTTACCCGCCAAGGACCCGCCGACCACCGAAAACTGGCTCACACAGAGCACGTGCGAGATCGTTAAATCGAGCTGGGGCTCCGAGAGCAGAGGATGGAAATACTTAAGACGCTTGACTAGTTCACAACGAGCTGAAATATTACAAATGCCCTGCAAATACTTGTCTACGCGTTTCTGGAGAGGAGGCTTATCAAAAAGGGAGTTTGGGGAGGGCGTTGAGGTCTTGAAAATTTCGACGCATCTGGACCACGGCGCTGTTTCACCACCATTTTCCCCAAGCGTGAGTGACCAACGCCTCGTCAAACGCCCCGACCGTGTCGAGGAGATGGCCCATATCGAAGAAGGCTTCCGTATAGAACGCGCACCTGTACTGAGCAGCCTGCGCCATGCATACCAGCGACCTCGCCTGAACAGGGAGATTACCTCCTTGGCAGACTTCAACAGAGAACAGGAGAGAACACTACGGGGAGCAGTGACCAAGGACTGAAAAGCTTCTCTCGAGAGAGACGGTCAGCTTCTGCAGTGGGCGAGTAGAATTGAGCAACATGGCACATCACACTGAAACGGTAAGCACTATATCGCGCGAGTGCGCGGGTCAGCCCCAGGTTCAGAAGCTTGAGAACCTGAGCGCGCCCCAGACATTTCCTAGAGACGTCACGCCGAGCGGCTTCCCTCCCACCCCCTCCCTTGGCATGCTATAAATCATCAGACGCGGGGAGGCGCAGCGCAGCCTCCCGCGGGGAGGCGCAGCGCAGCCGATTTCTGAGCCCAGCGGCCCGCTGGCCGTGCTTGACGCCCGTCTACACCGCCCGTGTACACACGGTGCACGGTGAAACCAAATTCTTGCCAGAAATCCCGCAAGACGGAGATGCGCCTCCGTCATGCACAACCGGAGCTGGGGCGACCTGCTGGGGCGCTACAAGAAAAGCGCAAGCAGAAGACCAGCAAGATATGTACAACGATCCGCGGTCGGAAGTCCGCGCGGATTCCCTCGGTGAGCGCTGGACCCCCATCGACAACGTGAGGAAGAGTGCAAACCCAAGAGTTCTGCGCGTACCTCTGAAAGGGTATATGCATGTGCATTTCTGGCCTTCGAGCAAGGAGCACCCAATCCCTCCCGAACCAGCAGTGGCCCAGCCCCAACCCCCTCCGCTCCGATTGCTGAAAGGCTCGTTGGCACCGCAGAGCTCACAACTCGACCCTCGGACTCTCAGCATGCCCGACGAAGCCTGCTTCGGCGATCGACGTCGACGAAGAGCCGAGCGTCATCGATCCCGTGAGCCGTGATCCCGACGACGATCGGGGCACGAAGGAGATCGCCCGCGATCCCGTCGAAGAGAAGTCGGGATGCCCCATGCTGGCGGGGCGGCGGAATGGTATCTTGGAGCCGTTCGTCCCGCTCATCTCGCAGCGATTCATGATGTCCAGCAGCTCCGCCTCGCGGACCGCGGCGGACTTGTGCGGGGAGAACGGCAGGGCTATGCGGTGAAAGGCGTTGCCCAGGAGCGTCAGGTCGTCGGCGGTGATGCCCTCCGCCCTCAGGACCGCCTGGGCGCTCGGACTGAGGCCGACGCCAGCGGCGAGTCGCTTGATGGCGTCCTCGCTGGGGAACTTGAAGTCCACACCGGGGCGCTGGATCGAGACCAGATGGATCGGCAGTTTGGCTCGCAAGGCCGTCACGATCTCGATCAGCACCCAAGGTCTAGTGAGCACGTTGTCCGTGAGAAGCAGCACCACGTTGTGGCTACCCCTGATCATGACAGGGATCTGGGCCATCTCCTCCAGGTCGTTGGAATCGAGGAAGATCGGCCTTCTGAGGTTGAACGCGGGGTGGGTGGGATTCTCCTTGATGATCCGGCGCATTCCTTCCTCTATGAGCGCCGCGTCCGACCCCGCCTCTTCCTTGAAGTGTGAGATGAAGGCGAACGCGCTGTCGTCGGCCATCTCCTGCAAGTAATCCTGGATCAGATGCTTCGGAGTCTCCATTACGTCTGAATGCAAAAATTCGCGGGCCCTGTCGTTCAGCCAAGAGACGAAGCAGCTGGCATACTTCAGAGCGAACACGCGTGTGAATTCGTATGCGCTCACGATGGAGGCGAAGTCGCCGTTGTCCATAACCAGCATTGTGCAGTCGCCCTCTGCGAAAAATTCGCCCTGGTTAGTCCACTGCGTCCATAACGCGGCCTCGCTGATGTGCTGGCCTCGATGTCGCATTACCTGCCTCATGTCCGACCCTTCCTGTTCTCTGCCCCGTATGTAGTTCGTCAGTGTCCTCCCCATTGCGGGATAAGAGTCCGCAGAACGATTGAGCTTCACGTAGGCGCTGGTGCCAGACTCTACGACGAGCATCCGCTTGCAAGAGTCCCCGAGCCCGAACACCAACTCCCCCGAGATCAACGAGATCCCCGACATGGCCTTGCAGCAGAGCTGTCTCAGCAACCGGTCATTCGAGAGGCCGTCGCGCCTGAATAGCGGCACGAGCTTCAGCAGAGGAAAACGTACCTCCTCGTAAAGCTTCTGCTGAAGCACCTGCGGGAGGGCCTGGACCATCTTGTTCTCAACGTCCATGACGTCCTGCAGGGCCCTCCCGGTGGGCTTCCCGAAGTGCAACCGCAGCTGGTACGAGAGCGTGGGGGAGATGCGGCGGCGGCGCAGGTAGCGCCTGGACGCCTGCTGCATCTGGAGGTTCTGGGTGTCCGTCAGACATATCATGGCCTGCGTCATGTTGGCGATGAAAAATGCAACAAAGGCGTGGGCGCCCAGGAGCACCAGGCCCTGAAAGGAGATCTCGAGGAAGGTCTGCGGGGGCGTGAGGCTCGTTCCGTGCAGTTGAGTTATCACCCAGTGCACGGAGAAGATGTACTGCTCGGAGAGCGCCGCAGACTCCATGAGCGCTTCATTAGAAACCCATCCAGAGCTGCTGGCTTGGCCCACGCCGTACCAAATGCACGCGATGATGTGAATGCCGACGCATAGCCCAGCAGTCAACATCAAAATGTTGACGACAATTGTGAGCCCGTCGGAGGCGTACTGTAACATATCATTGAGCATGTGAGAGAGTCGGCCAAGTCTAAGCAGACGAAGCACGCGCACAAATCGCAGTGCCCGCATGACTGGTATCGCCGTGAGGGCGGTGCTGTCCTTCTGTGAGACCACAAGCCAGTCTGACATGAGTATCAGGAC
This sequence comes from Prorocentrum cordatum, assembly GCA_963575745.1. Classification (NCBI taxonomy): domain Eukaryota; class Dinophyceae; order Prorocentrales; family Prorocentraceae; genus Prorocentrum; species Prorocentrum cordatum. The sequence continues at coordinate 613,064 of CAUYUJ010021259.1, forward strand.
GTCGAAGCAAAACCAAGAGTGGAGATATGCCAACGCGACGAGCTTGGGCCTCATCTCGATAGAGCCCTCCTTGTGGAAGCCAGTCACGAACGACAGCGGGATATCGAAGGTCCAGAAAAATCGAGCGACCCAGTCGAAGAATACGATCAAACCTGGGACACGGCTGAAGCTGTAGAAAGTGTACAGAGGCACGGTTATCGTGTCGTATGCAATCAGAAGAAGACTCAGAAAGCTCCAAAGTGTCCCCAACCACCGCGAGGGATGCACCATCAGCCACTCTGACACGAAACCTGACGACCTGAACACGACCACGTCACAATCAGTGAGCTCCTCAAAGGTCCTTGAGCTCGAGGTGATCCTGCGCGGCTCCAGGCTGGCCTCCTGGGGGTCGGCGAGGTGGCAGATCGGCACCACGCTCACCCAGCTCTCCAAGACGCTGAAAGTTGGACAGCTCGAGGCCGCCGACTCGCTCGCCTCCGGCGTGACCAGCGACAGGCGGCCCGACGTCGGCACCTGCTCCGGGCCCTCGGGGAGGCAGCTCTGCTCGGCAACCACCTCCGAGCGAGACTGCTCGGACTCCAGCACGGACAACTTCTCAGAGACGTTCACCGCCTCGCTCTCGCGCCGCTGGTCGTCGAGCTCCCGCCTGTGCTGGTCAAGCAGGCGGGCCCTCAGCGAGTCGAGCTCCATCAGGAGGCCCTCGAAGCCAAGAGCCGCAAGATTCTCGCTCGCCCGCGCGCGCGCCTCCACCTTTGGGGAATGTTCCGCCATGACCGAGATTCCCTCGAGGCATCAGACAACCCACAGATCGCGGCTTGAGCCAAAATGGCGACGGGAGCTTTCTTGGGGCGTCTTGGGGCCTCTTGGCCCTTCTGGAAGCCAGCGTGGGCCGTCCTGGAGCGCTCCTGGGGTTCTCTCGGGGCGTCTCGGAAGCCTTTGAGGCACTCTTAGGCGGACTGGGAAGCCCGGGGGCCGCCGGAAGAGCATCACAGGAGGCTCTCCTAGGCCGTCTTGGGGCTGTCCTTGACCGTCTTGGGGCGTTCTTGGGCACCTCTTCGGGCCTTTTGGGGGCTCTTCTAAAAATATATGCTTTACGAAAGGAATGGGGCCAGTTTTGTATACCGGGGCTCTCTTGAAGGGCCTCTTGGAGCCTTCTTGGGGCGTCTTGAGGGCCTCGTGGCCCTTCTGGAAGCCATCTTGGGCCGTATCGGAGCGCTCCTGAGGCCCCCTCGGGGCGACCGGGAAATCTCTTGGGCAATCTTGGGCGGACTGGGAGACCCGGGGGCCGCTGGAGGAGCGTCCCGGGAGGCCCTCCTGGGCCGTCTTGAGGCTGGGCTGTCTCAGCCGTCCTGGGGCATCCTTGGGCGCCTATTGGGGCTTTTTGACCGCTCCGATGTCCAAGGGAGCTGATATCCTAAAAATGCACGTTTTACCAAAAAATGGTGCCATTTTGGTTTCCCGGGGCGCTCTTGGGGGGCCTCTTGGCGGCCTCTTGGGGCGGCTTGAGGGCCTCTTGGCCCTTCTGGAAGCGATCTTTGGCGGTCTTGAAGCGATCCTGGAGCTCTCTCGGCGCCTGTTGGAGCCTTCTTGGGCGGACTGGAACGCGCGGGGGCCGCAGGAGTGGCGTCCCGGGAGGGGGCCACTACCTATGTACAAGGGGGGTTCTGGCCCAGGGCCCGGGGCCCGGGAACTCCCATATGTATATGTATGTATATGATTTACCTGTTTGGGGGTCCTTCCTCCGACCTGTACACAACTCTCCACGAGCACCTGAAGCGTAACATTCCCCAATCAGTGCTTGTACTGAAAGGTCCTATAGCGGAAGTTGGAAGATTAGGCGAAAGGTTCCCGCCGATTTTGGTAGCTGGCTAGGTTCCCGGGTTCCCGGCTCCCGCTTCCCAGGTTCCTGGTCCTGTGCGCGGGAGTCGAGATGCTGCTGCGTAGGAGCTGCACGGGGGGCGTTGGGGCTCGGTTCCCACGCCCCGGCCAAGGGCGCCGATTCCTGGCGCCCACCCTACGTGGGGCGCTGCCCGGGCGCAGCGGCATCGCCATCAGGGGTGCCTGATCCAGGAGGCGCGGAGGCAGGGGCAGAGGTGGGGCTGCGCCTGGAGAGCCGGAGGAGATCAGGGGGGGCGCGACCGGTTCGCTCGGGGTTAGCCTCCTGCACCCTGGCTGGGGGTGGCGGTTGGAGCGCGGCCCCGGTTCGCGTGGCCTCTGCGGGGGAGCCAGAGGTGTAATCTGACGGTTCGGCAGGCCTGTCTACCTGGTCACGTTCGACAGGGATGGCTCTCCCCATGATCACCACCTCAGGCAGGAAATCCCGTGGAAGGCGGAGCGTCGAGCCCGGGGAGACCTCTCTGGAAACGCTGGTGGTGATATAGCACAGATGCTTCACGGGGAGTGGGCTCGAATGGCTCAAGTGGGAGGAAGTTGTGGCCGGCGCCGAGGGCCCCCCAAGCCTATAGACGTGGAGGCATGCGGTGTCGAGAGACACTTTGACATTACCGGGGGGGTGCACGGGCGATGCGATCCAGCCGGTTCTAGCATCGCATGAGAAGCTCGGGAGGCTTCGTTGACAAGCCCAAACCGACAGGAACGCGTGCGACAGCTGCTCCTAGCTCAGGCGCGAGTGCCCCAGACGACGCCAGCGAGTGTCGCTTGCCATCGATCTGCGTTGGCGCCTATGGCGTCGTTGTGGCCGCGCGCTCAGTGCTGCGGGTGTGGCTCTATGACCACCCTGGCGCGCTGCTTCTACGAGGTCAGCCAGGCAGCCCCTCGCACCCGCCTGCATGCGATCCCGGGCATCCGCGCGCCGGGAAGCCATCTGCTCTGATGGGAAGATGACTACCCCGCGCCCAAGCGGGTCGTCTGAGGGTCGTTCTGGCGCGGCGGGCTCAACCTCGCCGACGTCGGGGAGGAGCTGCCGTCCGAATGGGTGCATATCGGGGTCGAGACCAGGTGCCCCCTGGGAGGCTGCCTGCGTTTCGCCCGCGTCGCTGCCAGTCCCGACGCAGGGCCAGCTATCCAGATCATTCAGGGCTGCGCCCGCGCGCGCGTTCCACAAGCGGGCGCGCTGCTGCCCCGCCGCGTCTGGCAGGGCAAGCTCGCGCACGTTGTCTCCTGTTTCTCCACATGAGGAGAGGAGGAGGCGGACGAGGGCTTTGTGGAGCTGCAGCTGCAGGCTGCTGCGATCCACCGTCGCATCCATCACCTCACTGGGGGGCAGGTCGGTAGCTGCCAGAAAGAAGCGGCGGAACAGTTGCAGGGCTGGTTCGAAGTGGGGTGGGGCCCTCTCCACCTCATTTGGCGCCGCTGGGGCGCGCGCGCCTGGGGGGGCTGCCGCGCCTGCGTTCGGGTGGGGTCGTTTAAGGGTTCCTGGAGCGTGGCCCGCACGCAGTTGCGCGTCGTTGGGGGGGGGCTGCTCGGGTCGGGCGCGCCTTCGCATTGCGTCGCCAAAGGGGGAGAAGTGCCACGCCCGTCCGTCGGCAACGAGTCGCTAGGGTTGCTGGTTGATGGGGGGCGGGGAGGCGGCGCGGAGGCATGCGGGGCGCCTTCGCCACTCCCTTCGTTTGGGGGCGACCTTTCCTGCAAATCCGCAGGTCTGGCGGGGGTGTCAGGGGGGGCGGGGCGCTCGCCACGGTTGTCCTGCTGGGCGGGGGGGGCGCCGCGCCGCGCCCCCCGCCAGCGCCCCCGCCAGCGCCCCCGCCAGAGGGGGTGGGGGCGGCTGGACTATGCCCTTGCGCGCTCTGATTACGCGTGCAACCGGCAGGGCGGGCGCCTCGGTTCCTCCGCTGATTCCCCACGCGGTTTCTGCGCCCCGGAAGGTCTCGCGGCCCCCGCCCTGGGCCGCCTTCTGCCCTGCATCCTGCGCGCGACGGCTGCAAGTGCGGCGCCTGCGCCTTCGGCATGGACGCGGGTCGAGGTTGCCTCGCCCCCGCTGCCTCTAGCGCCCGGAACGCGCGGAAGCGGCGCGCGCGCTGCGTATGCTGGGTCAGCGGGGTTTCGCGCCCATTGTGCAAAAGGGGAGAGTCTTTGGGTGGCCTCACTGACCATTTCCCTCACCATCTGGTCGTAGTGGTCTGGGTCAAGGGAGGCGGGGTAGATGCACTGGAAAATCCAACAGGTCAGGGCCACTGGCCAAGCGCAGCGCTGCAAGGGCCGTTCCGCGCGGCACCGCCCTGCCTCCACGCGCACCCTTGCTTCTATTCATGTGGCGAGCGCATGCTGCCGGCGCGGCGGAAGAGTACCTCCGAACCGTCCGAGCAACAACTGGGCGGCGCGGAGGGAATCTGGAGCTGCCGCCGGGGGAGACACCGGCCGGGGGCGCACCGCGGCAGCAGCAGTCAGCGGGGCGGAGAGGGCGGGGGGGACCGTTGCTTGGTTGTTCCGTCTGGCCGCCCTCGCGTCGCCACAAACGAGCTGCGCGCGCATCCATGCAGTGGGCCTCTGGATGCTGCTGTCTGCTGTCTGCAGAACCGCTGCCGCGGGCATGACTACCGCGACCCAAGCGGGGGCGCTGGCTGCTAGGGTCGCAAGCTCGCCCAGCGTGGCGACAGAGACCTGTCCTCCTGCGAGCATGGAGAAGATGGCGCATTCTCCTGGGCCAAGGCTGACGTCGACGCCTCGGGCGCCCATGCCGTCGCCAGCCGCCAGCACTTCAGGCGCGCGAGCTGACGGAGCCAGCTCGCGCACAGCGTCGACGTGGCTGCCCACCCGTTCACTGGAGAGTGGGGGGGGCTCTGTCTGGGGGATCTTCACATTGATTAGAATCCGCCGGGACTGGCCAGACTCGGGTGCATATCCGGCAGACGACCAGCCCAATCCTTCCGCGGGCAGCCCGCAACCTTCTGCGCGGGGGAAGCCAATCGGCCGGGTCCAACGGTCGGGCGGCGGGCCGTCCGATGACGGAGCCTGCGCGATCAAGTCTAGTGGTCTGAAGGACCCGTTGCTGCTCAGCTGCTCGCATGGCCGCGATGACGCCAGGTAGGGCTGCGGCCTCCAGGTGCGCCTCCAATGTCCAGTCGAGCGAGGGGGGGTCCGCTGTTATTCTTGAGTAGGGGTGGCAAGAACGATTCTGAAGATCTGACTGTCTACTCGTAAATTGCCGGCCAGTCCAAAGGCGTCGCGCATGGGCCCTTCCCTACCGGGTGCCAGGGTGATCTGGAACATGTCCTGGTAGTCGTCGGAGTCAGGGTGCCAGGGGTGGACTGGGTGCCAGGTTCCGATTGCATACAATCCAGCAGTGGCCTCGATGGCCTGAATTATGGACTGGGGGTCGCCTTGCCCCAGGGCGTCTACGTTCCATCGCCTGCGGTGCCCCTCCTCTTGGTCTTCTAGAAAGGCCAGGGGGGGGACTGGTGTGCGTGGTGGGCTTGGGAAATCCTTCTTGGGACAACGGCGCGAGGCTCACCGTGGTCGGCGATGGCTCGCGGGATTGTTTCGCTGAGGTGCCGTAGGATAGGTGCAGCAACGTGCGCCGTGGCATTCAGTAGAAGTAACCCTCTGGCAGTCATGCTTACCTGGTGCCCGAACGCTGCGGCGGCTCTGGTCGCATAGAAATACGCGAGGGGGAGGGCTCCAGCTCGCGCGGGGATATGCACTGATTCGACCATGTCGATTCGGCGCCATGCGCTGGAACGCCGGCGCGTTCGAACTGCTGCGCATGCGCGTACATCTGATCGAGGGCCCGTGCCGCAGCATTGGCCCGCTTCGGGTTGCCTTCAGTCGTGCAGATTTTAAATGTATGTTGCGCTAGGGATGTTATGCCTGCCTGGAGGAAACCATGGTTGCGTGGTAGCAGTAGTAGTAGTAGTAGTAGTAGTAGTAGTAGTAGTAGTAGTAGTAGTAGTAGTAGTAGTAGTAGTAGTAGTAGTAGTAGTAGTAGTAGTAGTAGTAGTAGTAGTAGTAGTAGTAGTAGTAGTAGTAGTAGTAGTAGTAGTAGTAGTAGTAGTAGTAGTAGTAGTAGTAGTAGTAGTAGTAGTAGTAGTAGTAGTAGTAGTAGTAGTAGTAGTAGTAGTAGTAGTAGTAGTAGTAGTAGTAGTAGTAGTAGTAGTAGTAGTAGTAGTAGTAGTAGTAGTAGTAGTAGTAGTAGCAGGCGTAGTAGTAGTAGTAGTAGTAGTTGTTGTTGTTGTTGTTGCTGTTGTTGTTGACCACTCTAAGTAGTCTCCAACTGCTCTGCATGAATGCTGCCAGTAAATGATCGCAGCCAGTACGTGTACGTTCGCGGATTTTGGGGCAACTATGCACAGGGCGTCCATAGCCGCAGCGGCAGGGCCGGGTGCAGCGGCGCCAGGGGCAGAAGCGGCCGCCGCGGGAGCGCCCGAACATCGGGTGCGCTGAGATACGTAGAAAAGACAGTCCGTAATGGTTGGTGACCGGGTCCAACCCCTTCTTCATTTCACCTCGGGGTGGACGACTGCCCGGCCCCCCCAGCAGCCGATTATGAAGTCGCCGCGGCGCTCGTCGACGCGGCGTCTCGGACGAACGCCTCCTGAGCAGCAGGGCGGTTCGCCTTAGCGCGTGGTGTCCTGCCAGAAACCGGCACGAGCTCTCGGGCTACCCTGCGGTGCTGGCTTCTACTTCTACAACACTACAGTCCAAGAAGCTATCCAGGAAATCCCGCACAACAATGGCGCGGGGGCTCGCGCATTGAAGACGTCAAATCCTGGACTGCAAGGACAATCGCCCGCATGTCGAAAGCAGCGTGAGACCGTGGGATCTTGGACAAGACACTCAACGCACCCCGTGCGACAACACGCCGCCCACTGGCGTATAGGACGCAACTGAAATCGAGTATCCTCCACCAGCAGCTGTGATCTTCGACAGCACACTTTCGCCAACCATCGTCCGCGAAGCACTTGTAATTCACCCGGAAGAAGCCTCGGAGGTTGCGACGGCACGGGCGTTAGTTTCCAAAGGCGCGCGGGTAGTCCGAGATCAGCTCGCGTGTACATCCACACGTTCACCAAGGTCACATCAAAATCCCCGTGGATTTCCCAAGTGGCCAGGTCCTGCAAGATCAACACATAACTTCAGGAATGCATGATCAACATCGCAAGCCCACATCGTCGAAGCGTGTTTGCCATCCTGAATCAGAGTCTCTTTGGACCGTGCCGCTTGCGTCATGAGTTTCACGGAAAGCCCACTCACGAGGAGGAGAGGGCCAATCGCACCGATGCACAAGAGCCTCCAAGCCTCACGAGCCACGGCCCGAGACACGTGGATGCACCCAGACTCTTGCCGCACACTCTACCCAATACGCCAACACGTCCTTGCGAGTGCTGTCAACGGTCGGCCACACGGGAAGATTCCAAGGAGCCGGGATATCGCGAAGATTTGGATGAGAAGCTGCGCGGGCAAGATCAACATAAGACCATGACCTGCATTCGAGCACATGTTGCGCATTCGCCTTATGAGTCCACGTGCGTTGCGTTGCCCTGACAAGCCGAAGACGGGAAGAAAGCCAATGACGAGCCGCATGCACGCGGATCTGCAACAAAGCCTGCTGCACAATGCCACGTATCTTCCCCAGTTGCACATTCAGCCCACCTGGCACACGGAAGGGTGGTACATGCAAAGGTGGTAGCCGCTAACATGCAAGTAGAAAATCAAGCTGCCGTCGCACAGGTGCCAGAAGGACTCTTCACGTAGATCGGGACCGCCTTCGCAGCAGAGTAAACGAACTCGGCACTGTTCCACACGTGCCACTGTAGAAGATGTAAGAATGCACCCCGACGAGCACACTACGCTAAGAACAAGCACACGTTGGATAAATCCCACAAGTCGATCGGACCTTCGCCACCATACGATGCGTACACACTCGTCAACCTGTGGCGGTACATCGCGCTAGCAGCCTTCATACGCAGAAACCCGCGTCGTAGAATGCTGCTCCCGCTGTTCCACAGAACATACAGCAATTGGCCGCAAGCACGGACTAGCGCACTGCCCATGTCGATGATGAGGCCAGGCACGGCGGCGCGCTACCTTGAACGGTCGCACCTGCACCCCAGTACCCTGCCGACCCAACGCCACCTTGCGATCTGAGACGTTGGCTGGAGGGCTGACTGCAGCACTAATCGGGCTCTCGACTGCGTACGCCCTGCGCTCAGCGTCGACAACAGCCAGCGGCAGAAAACATGTCCAACCCAAGCTTCGCCGCAACTGCGTGCACCTAGGAAGTCCTCCTTACTTAACCCCAGGCCAGAAGATACAACGGAGACGCTCACCCAAATGGGCAACAATCCGTCCTGCCCATTCGCCTCCGTTGCACACGTATGACCAATGTACAACGTGCTGTGGCTGAACAGGCTGTACACCGGACCGCTCTGACGCTCTGAGCCCTCCAGCATCAAACATCGTACAGTGTGTTCCCACGGGCCGACCACATTAGGTACGTCTGAAACCACTTCAGGCGGAAGGACACGAAACACCCTGACCGCCCACCGTGGGACACACCAGCGCTTCCCAGATGCTACAGCGCGGACTGCTGCCCGTGGCTGCCATGCCAACGAAAAGGTGTGCCGCCACCGTCTCGTAGAAGATGCTCCACTTCCTCCAGCGCAGTGAGGGAGGGAACATCGCCTGCACCACGTGGTAGGTGGCCAGCACGAGCGCATTGATGTCACCAGCCTGCACTTGCAGTCGAACCCAGCCCGCCACCTTCTCTAGCGCTCCTGGTCCGCCATCTGCAAATTCAACCAGAATTATCCCAGTGCGACCCTACCTAGGAGTTGGAGCCTCTAGGAAAGCAACATCGGTAGGAGCGGTAAACGCCGTCCTCCTCATTCTCCTCATCGTCGTAGGTGTATCAGTAGCGGTAGTGGCAGTAGTAGTAGTAGTAGTAGCAGCAGCAGCAGCAGCAGTAGTAGCAGTAATAGCAGTAGTAGTAGCAGCAGTAGTAGTAGTAGCAGCAGCAGCAGTAGTAGTAGCAGCAGCAGCAGGAGTAGGAGTAGTAGTAGTAGTAGTAGTAGTAGTAGTAGTAGTAGTAGTAGTAGTAGTAGTAGTAGTAGTAGTAGTAGTAGTAGTAGTAGTAGTAGTAGTAGTAGTAGTAGTAGTAGTAGTAGTAGTAGTAGTAGTAGTAGTAGTAGTAGTAGTAGTAGTAGTAGTAGTAGTAGTAGTAGTAGTAGTAGTAGTAGTAGTAGTAGTAGTAGTAGTAGTAGTAGTAGTAGTAGTAGCAGTAGTAGTAACAGTAGTAGTAGTAGTAGTAGAAGAAGAAGTATAAGTAAAAGTAAAAGTAAAAGTAAAAGTAGTAGTCGTAGTAGTAAAAGTAAAAATAAAAGTAAAAGTAAAAGTAAAAGTAGTAGTAGTAGTAGTACTAGTAGTAGTACTAGTAGTAGTACTAGTACTAGCACTAGTACTAGTACTAGTACTAGTACTAGTACTAGTACTAGTACTAGTACTAGTAGTAGTGGTGGTGGTGGTAGTAGTAGTAGTAGGAGCGCCAGAACCACCGACGCCACGCCGTAAGTGAAGCAGCAGCAGAAGCAGGCAGCACGTCGCCGAGACAGCAGCAAAAGCAAGCATGCACGGAGATGAGGGCGGGGCACTGGGGAGTTCTGTACATCTACATATATATATATATATATATATACATATACACCTACATCTACATCGACACCTACATCTACATCTAGACCTACATCTACATCTACACCTACAGCTACATCTACATCTACACCTGCATCTACATCTACATCTACATCAACAGCGAGATTCACATCTACATCTACATCTACACCTACATCTACATCTACATATACATCTACACCTACATCAGCAGCAATAGTGGATGCTGTGGTGCGCTATGCTATGCTATGCTTTGCTCTGCTCTGCTCTGCTCTGCTCTGCTCTGCTATGCTATGCTATGCTTTGCTATGCTCTGCTATGCTATGCTGCGCAATGCTATGCTGGGCTAGGCTAGGCTAGGCTAGGCTATGCCATGCTATGCTTTGCTGCGCTATGCTATGCTATGCTAAGCTATGCTATGCTATGCTATGCTTTTGCTTTGCCTTCGCGTTTGCCTTCACGTTTGCCTTTGCTTTTGCTTTTGCTTGGCACCCAGGGAGCGCAACTGGGGGAACCGCGCGTTTGCTTTTACCTTTGCTGTTGCTTTTGCTTGGCTCCCAGGGGACTGGGGGAACCGCCCGGGGCGGTTTCCACTGCCCGGCCCCTTTCAGCCAACAGAGTACGAACCCTTCTAGGCAGAGCCTAGGCAGGGAAAATTATCCCAGTGCGACCCTACCTAGGAGTTGGAGCCCCTAGGGAAGCAGCATTAGTAGTAACAGTAAAGCTAAATTAAAGCTAAGATACAGCTAAGCTAAAGCTAAGCTAAAGCTAAGATAAAGCTAAAGTTAAGCTAAGCTAGAGCTAAGCTAAATCTAAGATAAAGCAGAGCTAACGAACGCTAAGCTAAAGCTAAGCTACAGCTAAGCTGAAGCTACGCTAAAGCTACGCTAGAGCTAAACTAAAGCTAAGCTAGAGCTAAACTGAAGCTGAGTTACAGCTAAGCTACAGCTAAGCTAAAGCTAAGCTTACGCTAAGCTAAAGCTAAGCTAACGCTAAGGTAAAGCTAAGCTAAAGCTAAGCTACAGCTAAGCTAACGCTAAGGTAAAGCGAAGCTAAAGCTAAGCTAACGCTAAGCTAACGCTAAGCTAAAGCTAAGCTTAGCTAAGCTTAGCTGTGTGAACCCAGGGGGCGCAACTGGGGGAACCGCGGGGCGGGGACTGGGGGAACCGCCCGGGGCGAGTTCCACTGCCCGGCCCCTTTGAGCTAAGAGAGTAAGAACCCTCTAGGCAGAGCCTAGGTAGGGAAAAACTGGACTGCCATCTCGGCGCAGCCATCTGGACTCCCAGCTCGGCGCTCCTCCTCCTCTTCAACGTCCTCCTCCTCAACTTCCTCGTCCTCCTGCTCCTCCTCGTCCCCCCCTCCACAGTCGCGCGGGCGACGGGCCTGCAGCTCGTACATGTGGGGCATCGAGTACGTCATGTACTTGGGCATGACCATGGGGGCAGGGTCGGGCGCCTGCCAGAGGGGAGAGGGGGGAAGAGGATAAGAAGCAGGAGGGGAAGCATGACGATCAGAAGGAAGGGGAAGGAGGGGAGGATAAGAAGCAGGAGGGGAGGATAAGAAGCAGGAGGGGAAGATGAGAAGCAGGAGGGGAAGCATGACGATCAGAAGGAGGGAGGTACGGAGTCGGAATGGAAGGTGCTCTTCCTCCCTCCCCCATCCCACCCCCCTCCTCCTGGTCCAGCACATCCCCCACAGATCCCCTCCTCCTGCTCCAACGTATCCCCGCCTTCGTCATTCCCTGTAGTTCGTCCTACTCCTCCGCTCTCCTCGTCCTCATCTTCGTCATAAGTATCCTCGTCCTCCTCCTCATCCTCGTCCTCCTCCTCTTGCTCCTCATCCTCCCCCTCCCCATCATCATCACCACCAGCACCATCATCATCAACAGCAGCATCAATATCATCAGCACCATCATCCCTGTAAGCATCCGCGACACCACCATTGCAATCATCAACCTCGTGATCAGCATCGTCATCATCATCATCATCATCAGCAGCAGCATCATCATCAGCAGCAGCATCATCACCAGAATCATCAACATCACCACCATCGGCATCATCATCACCATCATCATCATCAACATCAGCATCACAGTCACCGCCATCAAAATCACTAACATCACCATCACCATCACCATCAACAGCATCATCATCAGCATCATCAGCATCACCATCGTCTCCAATCGTCAGCATCGTCATCGTCGCGTCCATCATCAACATCATCATCATCATCATCATCATCATCATCATCATCATCATCATCAGCAGCAGTAGCAGCAGCATCATCACCGTCACTATCTCAATTATACTAACGACAAGGTTGACTAGAACTGGAAATGGCAGTTAAAGTAATAATGAGAATCACACTCGTAATCCTAATCATCATCGTCATCACCAATATCATCATTATCACCAGCAGCATCGTCATTGTCACTGGCATTGTCATCAGCATAATCATCACCGTCATCATTAGCACAATCATCAGCAGCATCATCATGTCCACCATCATGTGCAGCAGCATCAACATCATGAACGTCATCATCATCCTCATCAGCATCACCATCGTCTCCAGCACAATAATCAGCATCATAATCATCATCATCATCATCATCATCATCATAATCATCATCATCATCACCATCATCATCAGCAGCATCATCATCATCATCATCATCGTCATCGTCATCACAGTCATCCATCATCATCATCATCATGATCATCATCATCATCATCATCATCAGCATCAGCATATCATCATCATCATAATCATCATCATCATCAGCATCATCATCATCATCATCATACTCGTCCCCGGTTATCCTCCTCCATCTCATCATCATTACAACCGCCATCAGCACCACCATCACCATCGCCATCACCATTACCAGCATCATCACCACCACCACCACTACCATCATCATGTTATCAAGATCAATGCCATCATCATCAACTATAACAGCATCATCATCATCATCATCATCATCATCAACAACAACATCGCCGTCGCCGTCGTCTACCTTCGTCGCGTCGTCGTCATCGTCGCCGCCGTCGTCATCATCATCACCATCACCCTGATAATCAGCATCATCATCACCATCATCATTATCGTCATTATCAGAATCACCATCATGATCAGCATGGTCATCATCGTCACCATGATCATCACCATCATCAGCATCAGTATCACCATTGTCATCGTCAACACTGTCATCTCCATGCTCCTCTGCCTCTACCTCTTGCACTTCCTCTTCCTCTTCTTCATCCTGCTCTTCGCTCTGTTCGTCCTCCACTTCCTCCTCCACCTCCTCCTCCACTTCCTGTTCCTCCTCCTCCTCCTCCTCCTCCTCCTCCAAATTCCGTCATAGGTATGCGGCTGGTTGTGGCGCACTGGATTGGGGCGCGTTGTGGCCGGCACCCCGGGAAAAAGGGTATGCGTCACGAGTAGGGCTCGTGCTGTGGGGCACGCGCCCGGCGCGCGCACCCGCTTCCCAGGGGGCCGAGTCTCGCTCCTGCGAAACAATTTTGGCCCCCCCCCCGGGGAGCCGCGCACGCCTCATCGCCAAGCGACGGGTCGCAAGCGCGCCAACGCTAGTGCGCGCGCCACGTCCTCGTCCTCCCCCACCGCGCCCTGCCTGCCCGAAAGAACGGGGGACGGGCGCCCCAGCGGGGGCGACGGGGGCTGGGAGCCCTGAGTGGGGCGGCGGAGAGAGACGCCCCGAGGGGGGCGGCGGAAACTACGTCGGCGACGACGGCGGCGACGTCACTTCGGAGGCACAAATCCAAGAAGACGAGCTGCAAGTTGAGGCCGCGGCGCGGCCGCGCGCTGGCCCCCCAACGCTGTCGGCTGCACCCTGCGCTCCTCGACCGTGAGCAGGTACGGCGGCGGGAACTAGCGGCCAGGCCCTGCTGCCCCGCCGGATAGCACCCCCTGCAATGGACCCCGTTGAGGGAGGTGCCCAGCGGCAGTTCTCTGCGAGCTGCGAGCAGCCTGAGGGGACCTCCCGCAGTTTCCGCGCTGGTGCACGGGAGGTCCCCAGAGGCAGCCAGGAGTATGGTTCTGGGAGCCTCTGGGGAGCTCCCGAAATTGAAGCCAATTGCGGGAGGTCCCCAGAGGCCGCCAGGACTGTGGTTCTGGGAGCTTGTGGAGACCTCACGAAATTCAAGCCAATCACGTGAGGTCCCCTGAGGTCGCCAGGACTGCGGTTCTGGGAGCTTCTGGGGACCTCACGCAATTCCCCAAAGGCTCCCAGAACCGCAGTCCTGGCGGCCGTTGGGGACCTCGCGTATCCCCAGAGGCCGCCAGGACTGCGGTTCTGGGAGTCCCAGGTGACCTCCCGCAATTAAAGCAAATCACGGGGGGTCCCCAGAGGCCGCCAAGATTTCGGTTCTGTGGGCCTCTGGGGACCTCCCGCACTTGAAGCCAATTACAAAAAGTCCCCAGAGGCCGCCAGGACTACGGTCTTGTGAGCCTTTGGGGACCTCCCGTAATTGAAGCGAATTACGGGAGATCCCCAGAGGCCGCCAGGACTGCGTTTCTGGGAGCTTCTGGGGACCCCACGTAATTGAATCGAATGACGAGAGGTTCCCAGAGGCGTCAGGACCGCGGTTCTGGGGACATCTGGGGACCTGCCGTAATTGAACTCAAGAGCGAGAGGTCCCCAGAGACCCTCAGGACCGCAGTCCTGCCGGCCTCTGGCGACCTCCTGGAATCGGCAGCCTCTCTCTGGAAACCTCTCGCAATTTGCTTCAATTACGGGAGGCCCCCATAGGATCTCAGAATCGGGCGGTCACCAAAAGCTCCCAGAACCACGGTCATGGCGGACTCTGAAAACCTCCCGCACTTGGCTTCCATTGCGGGATGTCCCCGGAGGCTCCCATAGCCATACTCCTGGCGGCCTCTGGGGACCTCCCGCAATGGGCCTCAATTGCGGGAGGTTCCTGGAGGCTCCCAGAGCCACAATTCTGGCAGCCTCTGCGGACCTCTCATTAATCAAGCAAATCACGGGAGGTCGGCATGGGCTCCCCGAGCCGCAGTCCTGGCGGCCCCTGGAGACCTCCCGCACTCGGCTTGAATTACGCGAGGTCCTCAGGGCTCCAAGAATGGCAGTCCTGGCGGCCTCTGGAGACCTCCCGCACTTGGCTTTAATTTTACGCGAGGTCCCCAGAGGCTCCCGGAACTACTATCCTGGCGGCCTCTGGGGGCATTCCCTAGTTTGCTTCAACTACGAGAGGTAGGCAATGGCTCCCAGAGCAACAATCCTGGCGGCCTCTGGAGAACTCGCGTAATTGACGGCCTTTGGGGACTTCCTGTAATTGGCATTAATTGCCGGGGGGCCCCCAGAGGCTCGGCTTCAATTAAGCAGGGTTCCCAAGGGCTCCCAGAACTACAATCCCAGCGGTCTCTGGGGACCCCCCGTAATTTGCTTCAAATACCGGCATTCGCCCCCAGAACCACAATCATGGCGGCTTTGGGGGCCTCCTGTAATTAGCTTCCAGAGGCCCCCAGAACCATTGTCCTGGCGGCCTCTGGGTTGTTGTTGCGAAGCCTCGTGACAAGCACATGAGCAGTTGAGACAAGCTAGCGTGGCGCGCAATACCTCCGCACAGCTGTCTTCCAGCTGTCTGCTGGGATAACATCTATATTCTCTTTGGCTTCGATTGCGGGACGGCCCTAAAGGCTTCCAGAACCGCTGTCCTGGCGGCCTCTGGGGACCTCGCGTAGTTGGCTCACATTGCGGGAAATCCCCAGAAGCTCCCAGAACCGCAGTCCTGGCGGCCTCTGGGGACGTCCCGCAATTGGCAATTGGCTTCAACTGCGGCTCCCAGAACCACTGTCCTGGCAGCCCCTGGGGACCTCGCGTAGTTGGCTCCCATTGCGGGAAGTCCCCAGAAGCTCCCAGAACCACAGTTCTGGCGGCCCCTGGAGACCTCCCGCATTCGGCCTGAAGTACGGGAGGTCCCCAGAGGCCCCCAGAACCGCAATCCTGGCGGCCTCTGGCGACCTCCCGAAATTGGCTTCAAGTGCGGGAGGTCCCCAGAGGCTCCCAGAACCGCAGAGCTGGCGGCCTCTGGGGACCTCTCGCAAGTGGCTTCAATTGCGAGAGGTCCCCAGACGCTCCCAGAACCGCAGTCCTGGCGGCCTCTGGGGCCCCCCCTCTCGGTTGGGCCACTTGCAGGAAGTGCTATCCGGCCGAAAATCCGGGGGGAGGGGGGCAGCAGCAGCAGCCGCGAGCGCGGCAATGGCAACCAGGCAAGCGGCGGCAGCAGCAAGGAGGTGGAGCGCCAGCGCAGGGGGCACACCAAGGGCGCCCGACTCGGGCGAGGGCGCCAGCGCACCGCGGGGGCTGCTTGCCAGCCAGGGACGCGATTCACATGAGCGTGGCTTCGAGGAGCCGCTCCCTCATCGCTGGGCTACCAGCGATGGCCCCCTTGACCCGCCGCGACCAGAAAATGACAACCCCGCCGCCGCTGAAAGCCGATCCAGGCCCCAGCGGCAACCGTAGAGCCGAGACGCTTGGCGAACACGCGCGCGCAGTGGCGCACCCGAGAGGCGGGTGGCAGCCAGCTGCAGGACCGCCTGCCCAACGAGCGCTCGACCGTCAGCGCGGGCAGGGAGGCCACGGCGGAAGCGGGCGCTGTCTGGGGCAACGGAACGGGCGCGCCGCTCGCCGCGAGCCCCGCGCCGAGCTGGCGGGCGCGGCCCGCCGCAGTGCCGCGGGCCGCGCCAGCGCCGCGCGCGCAGGGAGCCGCGACGACGAAAACGCCCCACGCGGAGGCAGCGGGGCGGCGGGCGAGGCACGCACCGGGGGCGCGACAGCTGGCGCCGGGCCAGCCGGCGTCGACAGGGGAGGTCGGTCCCGCCGCCGAGGCCGCGGCTTCACCCAGCGACGTGCCCAGAAGCGGCGGCCCCAGCTGCACCAAGAGCGGCCGCTGCGAAGTCCGCCAGGGAAGGCGGGCCCGGCGCGCGCGCGGGCGCCAAAGCTTGCGCCAGCAGGCCGAACGCGCTCCGCTGACAGGCGGCATCTGCGAGTCGGCCAAAACGGCAAGGCAGAACGCCGCCCGCTGCCGCGAGGGCCAAGGTGAAACGCCGCATCGGAAGGCGCAGAGCAGGCGGGCGCCAACGCGCGCAGCGGCAGGGCCAAGACATGCATCGCACGCGCCATGGCCTGGCGGGCGGGCGTTGAGTGGAGAACAGTGCGCCAACGAGGTTGACCGGCTGCCGCGCCAGAGCACTGCGACGCTCGCACGGCAAGCAAGCAGACAAGAACACAAACGAGGAGCACCCAGGCGCGACCAAAAGACGGGATGGGGACAGGGCGGCAAGGGAAGGAAGGGAACAGACAGACGGCCGCTCGGGGGGCGGTGGAGGAGGAGGCGAAAAAGGAACAGGAGGAGGAGCTTTTCCACCGCAGAGGCACACAACGTCGTCAATCGGTCCGTGAGTCCGCGGCAACGAGCGGCCCGCAGGCGGCCATGCGCCCAATGGAGGGGAGCGGAAACACGGTCGCAAGAGGGCAGGCTCACAGAGAAGCACAGGGGGCGGCAAGCGGCGCGGCAGGGCACTGCGATGGACGGCCGCTCCCCCCCATGGCCCGCAAGCGCAGGGAGCCTCGAAACGAGGCGAGCCCCCCCCACGAGGCCCGCCGACGGCACGGAGCGGGGCGGAGGAAGCGCCCAACCACTGCCACCAGCAGCGGCACCAGCACGGGAGCACACAGCGGGAACCGCCGCGGGGAAGGGGGGGACCTCAGAGAAAAGCGAGAGCCCACTACTACTACTACTACTACTACTACTACTACTACTACTACTACTACTACTACTACTACTACTACTACTACTACTACTACTACTACTACTACTACGACTACGAATACGACTACTACTACTACGACTACTACTACTACTACTACTACTACTACTACTACTACTACTACTCCTACTACTACTACGACTACTACGACTACTACGACTACTACGACTACTACGACTACGACTACTCCTGGGGGGCCTCGCTCCCCAGGAAGACCTCGCCGCGGCCGCGGCGAGCGCCGAGAGCGCGGCGCCGCGCGCTTCTTGCGGCAGCCTCGCGAGAAGGGCGCGGGGAGGAGCGGCTGCCCTGGAGAAGCCCCACGAGGCGGTTCGGGCGCCAGGCCGACGGAGGACGCGGCGGCGAGAAGCGCGGAACAGAGCGGGCAAGAGAGGCAGCGGCGCGGAGGCGGAAGGGCGGAGAACCAAGGCGCACCCGGGCAGCGGAAGGGAGATCACACAGAGGCGCGGCGGGAAAAGGAAGGCAGCGAGACAGCGGGCAGCCAGGAGGAGCAAGAGGCGGTGAGGGGGCGGACAATATGGGAAAACAGCACAAGCAGTCGACCAATGGCGAACGACCACAACAACTGGAACCACCCGCCACGAACACGAGCAGGTGGACGCTCGCGCAAGAAGAGATGGCTCGGAAACAGGATCCGCATCAAGTAACCCCCAGCAGGACGGGGAGGGGGGGGAGGGCGCACTGAGCCCCAGCCCATGGCCACCCAAGGCGCACACCAAGAAGCGAGAGAGGAAGGAGGGCCCGGACAGGAAGGGGCGAACTAGCCGGTCTGAAACGCGAGAGAGCCGGGCGCCTTCTCGACGGCGCCCCGAGTCTCGCAG
>CAUYUJ010021259.1:636275-646275 GCA_963575745.1 Prorocentrum cordatum
GGCGAAGGGGGTAAGTGCAGGCGTGGGAGGACTGAGGCGCATATTCTTTCTCGTCTCGCAGCGAAGACCCGCGCAGGAGCGGGGAAGCGGGCGCAGGGAAGAGGGCGGGGCCCAACAGCACGGCGCGCCTGCGCGAGGCGCCGTGCCGGCCGCGGGGCAGAGGTGTGCTCTTCCCGGCGCGGCAGAGCAGGCGGCGCGCGGGGCCCCGGAGCTGTCGGCCCCCCTGCCCCCGGGAGCCACGTGTCCGTCGGGGGCCGCCTGGGTTCGTCCGTGCTCGCCAAAGTTGACTACCTACCAGACCACCCCAACCCAACCCGAAGACCCGAATTTCGGGTTGGGGGGGTAAGGGTTCCACGCGTGTTTTTTCGATGTTTCCCGACCCCCCCAAACTGGAAATCGAGGGTAAATCTGAGCCTTCGGGTTGGGTTGGGGTGGTTTGGTGGGTGGTGAAAAGTGGCGCCTAAGCAAAATGAGCGTGTGCACTGCGGATGTGCGCGCCAGGTGGTCAGAGCAGCGAGGTGCGGGCGGCGTGGTGGGGAGGCAAGGTGATGCAGTCTGTGTGGTGGAAGCTGGGGCATACATGTGGTGCAAGCTGTGGTGTGCCATCTAAGTGCTTCAAGGTATGCAGAGCAAGCCATGTAGCGCGAGCTATGCGGTGCGTATAAGCCACGTGGTGCAAGCGACGCGGTGCGAACAAGCATGCAGCACCTGAAAACGTCAACCCCATTGCTCGCGCAAACGTCCCACACTCCCACCCACAACCTGGCTGGCAAAACAAATCGGTCACGATTGCGGCTACTGATTTGCACATACTCGCGCATTTCTGGGGCCGAGCTGGCGCGAACACGCTCGCGCAAAAAGTGACAAGCTGATCTGGCAAACTGATGCGGCCTCGATGGCGCTTGCATGTTGGAACTTCCGAGCGCGTCTCAAAGGCCGCGCTGGAACGCGAACACTTCATGACGGGTCGGTAACGCTGGCGGGCGCGATACCATGATGACGTCGACATCGGCGAAACGAGGTGATGGTGATGATAATGATGATGCTGATGCTGATGCTGATGGTGATGATGTGGATGGTTATGTTGTTGATGATGATGACCACAACGACGACGACGAAGACGACGACGACGATGATGACGATGATGATGATGATGATGATGATGATGATGATGATGATGATGATGATGATGATGATGATGATGATGATGATGATGATGATGATGATGATGTTGATGATGCTGATGCTGATGATGATAATGATAATGATTAGTATGATGATGGTGATGGTGATGGTGCTGGTGATGATGCTGATAATGATGATGATGGCGATAGTGGTTGCGATGATGAGGATGGCCATGCAAAGCCGATGACGGTGCCGATGCTCGTGACAACGACAATGATGATGCCCATGTGTTGGTGATGAAGGTGAAAGTACTGATGACGGCGGCAATGGCGGCGGTTGACGATGACGGCAACGGCGGTGATGCGATGGCGTCGACGTTGACAGACTTGTTGGCTTAGAAAAGGCATGTGGTTTTCCAAACGTGGTTGACGAGCTGTATCCTGAAATGCGTCGAACAACTTGTCTTGGAATAATGTCGACACGCACGCGTGAAGGCGCGCACGTGTGGCTCCCATGGCATGATGAGATACGGATTCGCGCACTGGGCGCATGCTAGATCAACGTGGATGCACCGCGTGGTGAGATGAGAATGCGGGTTCTGGACAAGATTGCTGAGGTCACATGGCTTCCCCGTGATTCCAGAAGGTGCGTGCGGGCAGAAATCCCACCAGCACTCTGGGCGCAGGTGGACTAGAGAGGCTCCTCTTCCAACCCCCGTTCTTCCCTTTCGGGGAGGCGGCTACTAGGGGGAAAACAAACCTACCTCGCTTTTGACCACCCTCGCTTCCAAGAGATACCAAACGATGCCAAACTACGGCCTGTACTGGCCAGGCCGCTTGACGAGAAGGCGCGTGGTGTGGCTTGGTTTTGCCTGGAAGCGAAAGCGGGGTAGGTAATTCACGCTCTGAACTAGAGAGGCTCCTCTTCCAATCCCCCGTTCTTCCCTGTCGGGGAGGCCTTTACCCCTCCCCCGACCCCCCCCCCTCGGCCTGGAGGGGGCGCCCCGCGAGCGATCAGAGCCCCTACGATGGCCCAAGACCCCCAAAGGCCTCCTCCTCCTCCTCCTCCTCCTCCTCCTCCTCCTCCTCCTCCTCCCCCTCCTCCTCCTCCTCCTCCTCCTCCTCCTCCACAATTACTCAAGAGGGCCTCAGAGAGCCCAAGATGACCTCCAGAGATGCCTCAAGGTGGCTCCTGAGACGGTGCCAGGTGGCCACGGAGTGCTTCACGGGTGCCGCCCAGGGGCAGAGGCCCTTCAAGAACCGTAGGAGCCTCGATGACGGTTGCCATCTCGCCGGTTTGCTTTCGATGGCCTCCCGAGGCCTCAGGACAGCTCCAAGAAAGCTCCAGAGAGCCCCGAGAGGCCTGAGAAAGCCCCAAGACGGCCCTTGGAGCGCCCAAGAGCGCCCCAAGAGCGCTCCAAGAGGGATAAGAGACAATTCTAGGCATTCGAATGGGGCAAGGCTAATTGAAGCTCCTCCCTTCTGTATTCGATGTCCTCCAAGATGGCTCCAAGAGCGTCCCCAAGCCTCCCAAGAGCGCCCCAAGAGGGCCCAAAAAGGCGCCAAAGAGGCCTCCAAGAGGCTCCCAAGAGACCCCCAAGAGGCCCCAAAAGGCTCCCCGAGGTACGCATGAGGCCCCTGGGACCCCCACGAGGTCCCCAAGACACCCCAAGAAGCCCCAAAGCTTGCCATTGTCATCCTCCTCCTGGTCCGCCTATTTCTCCCCCCCTCCTCCCTTCTCCCTCCTCCACCTCCCCCACCTCCTCCTCCTCCTCCACCTCCTCCTCCTCGTCCTCCTCCTCGTCCTCCTCCTCCTCCTCATCTCCCTCATCCCCCTCGTCCTTCTTCCCCGCCTTTCCTCATTCGGCAAGTCCGCGAAGGCGCATACGGTTCGCTCCTGGGTCTGCGCAGGCTGATCCAAGACTTCAGCTTGACGGCTTCCCCAGCTCTTCATCCACTGCATGCGCCTCCGCTTCCCTGATGAAGGCAACTCGCCTGGGCATCGTTTGCGGATGGGCTCGTGGGGATTCGCGAATCGTCAAGAATTCTGCTAGATGTGTCAGAAGTTGTACGATGTGACGCAGCCGCCAAATCTGGGCAGCGAGCCAGCAAATGCGACAAGTACCATTCATGCCATACGGTGACGGTGCCAGCCAACGCGCTGAGGGTCCGTGGTCAGCTGGCCACCTTGACGGCCATGGATTGGACGCCAATGCGGGAGTCCAGCCGCGATGGAAGACCACCTACTCAATCAGTGTGGCCCCCTCGGGCCTCAGGGCTGGACCTCCAGCAGGCTCAGCAATGTCACAATGTCATGGTTCGCTTGCACCTTAGGCTCGGGGTGGACGCTGCTGTGTGGTCGTCTAGGCCGAGGAGGCCGCCGATCGGCACCCCGGCCTTGGAGAGGTGCCTCGCAAACATGTTCAGGTACTGCACCCCGCTCTTCGTGTGGCCCCAGACCACCTTCAGGTCGACCTTGCCGAAACTCATCCAGTTGGTCCCGTGCAGATGGCTCCCGACGGGCTGGTTCGCGTAGTACCTGATGGCGCTGTGCCTGGTGTGCTGGCCGTGCGCATCTCGCACCCACCCGCCGGTCAGGTTGAGGGACTGGAAGTAGATGTCCGCGCACGCGCCCCCGAGCTGCACGGCGTAGGCCTCCACGCGCAGCAAGGCATCCTGCTCGATCCCCCGGGGGAGCTGGAGCAGCACGTGGATGCCGGGCCTGAGGATGTCGAACCGCTGCCCATGCACATTGACCATATGTGGATCGCCGGACGCGGAGACCATGACCGGCGTGGGTGCAGATGTGGGAACCGACGCGACGCCCGATGCTCCCTGTGCCGAAGGCGTCGGTGCAGGTGTAGGTGAAGGTGTTGCTGGCGCAACGAGGGAGCCCGCGGGCATCGGATCCGTCAATGGCGGGTCCACCACGACGATGCCAGACCCGCTTTGCAAGCGGTTCATAGCTCCAAAGCTCACGATCGTATGTAGTTCTGAGTGCCCGCCGCCAGTGATCACGATGGATTCCCCTATCTCAAGCCCGTCCGCGGTCGACACTACCACTGCCGAACTTCCTGCTCCTGCTGACAGCAATAGCACGCATTGCGTTGGCACTCCTGCGGGTGGCGTTGCTGCTGCAGGCATGCCTGCAGGTGCGTCTGGCATGTCTGGTGCCTGAGCTGCGGGCAATCCTCCTTCTGGTGGCATGTCTATTCCTGCAGCTGGCGCGGATGTCGGGTCCACGCACGCTCCGCACTCGCTGCACACCTGGCTCCCCGTGAGGTTCATGGCAATGTCTTTGTCCCGCCCGCAGAACGCGTAGTTCGAAGTGCCTGGCGCATAACCAGCGCACTGGCCGTAGCCGGCGTTCCACAGGTCCCGATCCCCCTTGCAGTCAAACATTTGGCCCGTGAACGGAGCAGGGGTGGGCCCATGTGTCCGATCGGGAGCCCGTGTCGGCGGCGGTGTGGGGACCGGCGTGAGGACCGGCAGGGGCTCCTCCGTGGGCTCCTCCGTGGGCTCCGAAGTGGGCGATGGCGTGGGAGCCTCGGTGGGCTGCAGCGTGGGCTCTGGCGTGGGCGCTGGCGTGGGAGCCTCCGTCGGCTCTGGCGTGGGCTCCGGCGTGGGCGCGGGAGTGGGCGCGGGCGTGGGCGCTGCCGTGGGCGCGGGCTTGGGCGCCCGCGTGGGGTGCCGCGTCGGGGCCGGCGTGGGGTGCCTGGTGGGGTGCCGCGTCGGGGCCCGCGTGGGGTGCCGCGTCGGGGCCGGCGTGGGGTGCCGGGTGGGGTGCCGCGTCGGGGCCCGCGTGGGGTGCTGGGTCGGGGCAGCTGTGGGAGCCCTCGTAGGAGGCGGCGTGGGAGCTGGCGTGGGCAACGGAGTGATCACTGGCAACGGCGGTTCGGTGGGGATCGACGTGGGAGCTTCCGTGGGAACCGCCGTGGGAGCTTCTGTGGGAGCTTCTGTGGGAGCCGCTGTCGGAGCCGCTGTCGGAGCCTCTGTGGGAGCTTCTGTTGGAGCTGCCGTGGGAGCCTCTGTTGGAGCCGCAGTCGGAGCTTTCGTCGGAGCTTTCGTCGGAGCTTCCGTTGGAGCAGCTGTCGGAGCTTTCGTCGGAGCTTTCGTCGGAGCTTCTGTTGGAGCTGCCGTGGGAGCCTCTGTTGGAGCTTTCGTCGGAGCTTTCGTCGGAGCTTTCGTCGGAGCTTTCGTCGGAGCTTCTGTTGGAGCCGCGGTCGGAGCCTCCGTAGGAGCTGCCGTGGGAGCTTCTGTCGGGGCGGCCGTGGGAGCCTCCATTGGAGCCGCAGTCGGAGCTCCCGTCGGAGCTTCCGTCGGAGCTTTCGTCGGAGCTTCTGTTGGAGCCGCTGTCGGAGCCGCTGTCGGAGCCTCTGTCGGAGCTTCTGTCGGACCTTCTGTGGGAGCCGCTGTCGGGGAGGCTGTCTCCTCGGAGGGCACGTCTTCCGGCGCGATGGTGGGCTGAATGGCGCTCATGTCAAAGACCGTGGCGCTCCCAGGCCCAGCAAAAGGCGCGCCCGAGTTTCCCACGGCCATGTGCTGCCCGTCCGCAGACATGGCCACCGCCGTCCCCCACACGGACGCCGACCCAACCTGGTTCCACTGAGTCCCGTCGTAGTCGTAGACCGTGGCCATGTAGCCCGCCTGCGACACCAATCGCGTCCCGTCAGCGCTCAGCGCCAGGCTTCCCCTTGCGGGGACGTCGTCCCCCATCTGTTCCCAGATGCCCTCCTCCCGCCGCCGCTGGGGCCCTGTGGCGTGCTTGAACAACCACACCCGGGCAACCCCGAACATGCCGGAAAGAGTCGATACAACATTTCCCGCGCTGTTCATGGCCACCGTATACCCGAACTGGGTCCACATGTCGAACGACGCTCCAGAGATCATGTCGTCCGTGCCCATCTGGTACCACTCTGCACTATCGGAGTCACTATCGACGAGCTCGAACACCCTGATACAGCCGACCGACTTGGAGGAACCGGGCACGATAGCCATGCCAGCGCTTGCGGCGAAGCGGCGGCCAGTGTAGCTCATCCTGACATGGCCGCCGAACTCGCTGCCCTCGTTGGGGCCCAAGATGGTGCTCCCGACCTGAACCCAGTCGTCGCCATCATACTTGTAAACGCGCACGGCGCCGTACTGGTGGCCGCTGGCGCCGACAGCCAGGTAGCTGCCGTCGCCGCTGATGCCCACGTCGCGGGCGCCCTCGTCCTCGCTCTCGCCGATGATCTTGCTGCCAATCTGCGCCCACTTGTACTGGTACGTCTGGATGTCGAGGGTGAGATCGAACACCTTCACGCCTCCGCTCCCGGACGGCTGCTTCGAGTCCAGCGCCGTCGCGCCAGCGGCCCATCGGCTGCCGGCCGCGTCGAGCGAGACCGAGGCGCCAAACATGCCGTAGGCCACGGGCCCGCCATAGACGTCCTGCCCGAGGGACGTCCACTTGTTCTCCGCAGAGCTCCACTGGTACACCCGACAGGCGCCAGAGTTCATCGCTGCTTTGTCGTTCTGGTACGCTCCGACGAGGAGCCTCTGCCCGTTGGCGCTCAGGGCGAGGTCGAAGCCGAGATTCTCTTGCGGCGCCTCGCCAGAGATCATGTCCCCCTGCTGAACAATATCGCCTGATCGAGCGGTGCCGTTACTGCCGTTGGCAGCCTCGCTGGCGGTCGAGCGGACGAGCACCATCTCGGGCGCGCTGTAGGGCGTCTCGTCCGACGAGTTGTCGGCCTCCTGCTCGGACCCAGCGGGGCTTCCGGCGGCCGACAGCTGGATCAGCATGGTGTCTGCGCGAAGACCGCCTTGCCTGGCCTGCTGGGGTGCCCTCATCCTGCCGGGCCTGGGCGACGGACGAGCGCGGTCGAGGCTCTCTGCAGCAGCGGCGGCGCCTTCGAGGCACACGGTATGCGAGAACACGGTTAGACTCACAAACAGAGCCTGGGCCCAGTGAGCCATGGTTGAATGCAAGATTACAATAACAGGCTTCGTATGGAACGGACTAGTACAGGAGACCCTGGGAATAGGCTCTCCCCAGGGCAACTGCACATCGTCACGTGCGGCTGAGCCAAAATGGATGTGGGAAATGTTTGCGAAATTATAGGGTGTGGTATGATTCCGACATTTCGAGCGCGTGTGTGATATGTTTGCAAACGATTCTTGGAAACTGATCGATTGAGGTAAACGTGTGCGTGCGCATTGTATTTTCGACAGGGATGACGAGGAGTGTCAATACTGGTGTGGCTGGAATGGTATGATTACACATGGAAGATGGAAGACGAAGGAGGGTCACATCTAGATTGCAATGTCCCAGGTGGTCCAATAAGCCCGGGCTCGGGAGGGTGGTAGAGCCGATTCTTCTTTGAAAGGAGGATTGGATGTGAGCATCCGCGCGTGGCCACCTCCCATGCTCGAGAAAACATCCCACCAATGCACCTGCGACCTGGCGACAAAACTCAATTGACGTAATGGCGGGAGGGCCTTTCCAGTGCAAGTGATCACGGTAATGATGATGATGATGATGATGATGATGATGATGATGATGATGATGATGATGATGATGATGCTATGATGAGAATGATGATGATGACTATTATGATGATGATGATGATCATCATGATGATGATGGTGATGATGATGATAAAGATGATGATAATGATAATGCTGCTGATGATGATGACGATGAAGATGATGGTGATGGAGATGGTGATTGTGATGGCGATGGCGATGACGATGATGGTAGCGCTGACGACAAGAGCGACGACAACGACGAGGACGATGGCCATGATGATGTCGATCACGACGGCGGAAACGATGACGACGATGGTGATAGTGATGGTGATGATGGTGATGATGGGAACGGTGGCAATGATGACACTGGCGATGATGATGACAGCGGTACTGGTGAGGATGATCAGGAAGTGCGCGCGCAGAAATTCATGAACTCTGACCGAAGTGCTATTGAAAACCACCTCGGATTTTGTTTGAACACATGCGTGACGAAAAGCTCCGAAACAAAATGGTGCTGGAAGGTGTTCGGAGATGAGCGCGTGTGACCCGCGTTGTATTAATTCACAGGGTCGGCGGGTGCGCGATGATGGTGAGATGTTTTCGCCATGCGCGCGCGTGTCCCGAATGCCACAGAGTGGCAACCAAAACGCTCGTCCAATTATGATGGCAACGATGACGCGCGCGCAGAAGTCTTGCAGCCATCGTTGAAAGAGCAGATGTGTTGTGGTAGCGTGTACTGAGCCGTATTATGAACTGGTCCGGATCTCGTTTATGATCTAGCATGCGCGCGCAGGAGCGCGCGCATGTGGCCGGCATGGTACTCATTGACATGGGTGGCTACAAAACGCTTGCGCTGAATCCACATGTGTTAGATCAACGCATGTTTTAGACTATGCAGGAGATGGCGAGTGGCGATAACGGTCAGGCTGGGATTGAATGATTGGTGTATCTTCACATGTATATATAGAAACGTAAAATGATTGTGATGCTGGTGTTGTTGATGATGACGATGACGACAACGACGACAACGAGGACAGCGGCGACGATGACGACAACGACGACGACGATGTTGTTCATGATGATGATAATGAGGACGCCGATGGTGATGATGATGCTGATGCTGATGTTGATGATGATGGTGGTGATGGTGATGATGAGAACGGTGGTGATGATGATGATGATGATGATGATGATGATGATGATGATGATGATGATGATCGACTGTGCAGAAGAAAGATGCAACCATGCACGAAGGCGAACGGATAATCTCGACATCGGCGGGGGGAATGGAGTACGATGAGGTCGGATGAATTGGACGAGGCAGCCACGTGGTGCAAGCGACGTGGCGCAAGCTGTGCCCAGCCGGCTCACGGGGCCCCCTTGGGGTGCCCACGGGTGGGCACAGGCGGCGACCTTGGCGAGCATCCGGCAGTCCATGCTGGCGCGTGTGGAGCCCGTGAGGCGCCCAGGGGTGGCGACATTGGCGAACATCCAGAGGCCCATGCAGAGGACTGGGACACCCAAATTGAAAAGCCTGAGTGCAAAGCATTGTTTGAGAAAAATGCTTCCGAGATCCCGAAACAGCCCCCAGAGGGGCGCGCTCGTGTTTTCTTTCAAGAAGATGGAGGTCGGGGTGGTCGCAACTCAACCTCTGCGGTGACTGCTGATGATCTCGACGGGTTGCGTTCGTTCGGAGGCGGCGGCAGCTCTTGCGCCTCCAGCGACTCCCGCTGCATCTACACGCGCGTTCTCAAAGCCCTTTCCAACCTCTTGGGCCCACGTCGTCCACCCAGTCGACATTACAACGAAAACATCGTTGCCCTCCCCAAGACCTCCAGCCTGCTGTCTCTCGATACGTGAGTTCCTGGTGCTCTCGGAACGAACTTTCGTGTGGATTTCGCGACTTGGGCTGTTCCTCGTGGGCCACGGGACCTGGAAGAGGCCTCTGGATTTCCAAGTTCCGAAAAATAGGTCGAAGTGTTTTTTCAGCGCGCTGGAGGCATGGCTCCTTGCACTGCCCTTCGGAAAAGTCTATTGTTCGTGAGCACGCGGCCACGACGCAGGATTCAGTGCTCCGGAAGTCCGCAAGGGCCGCCCCCAATGAATTTGTCGTAATCGGCGTTATCTCACGGATTACGTCGGAAACTGGGAGGTGCGACCAAGGCGAAACGGAGTGCCCACCCACTGGAAGATCGATTTCGGTTTGGGTTCGCGTCGCGCGTGCGGGCGAGGCGATGCTGCGCGAGATCCTGCACTACCAATCGGGGGCGCGCAAACATGGATTAGCGATCCATGGATTAGGCGCGCGGTCGCCAGATCCATGGATCGGGGGAGGTGCCCTCCCCAAAATGCGGCCGGTGCCGCCTCGC
>CAUYUJ010021259.1:651275-666275 GCA_963575745.1 Prorocentrum cordatum
AGCAGGAGGGTCCCCAAGCCTAAGGAGACCTCGAAGCCCCAAGAGAACTCCGCCTTGGCCGGCTCGGGGCACGCCGGGCAAGGATCAGGGCACTCCACCAGCGGTGCCGACGCCCCCCAGGGCGAGCACCTCTCCAGCTCCGCGCACAGCTCTCCAGCCAGCGCGGGGGTCGGCGGCGCGGCCGCCGGGCAGCTCCGCGCTGGTGGAGCTGGGGCCGGCGCCACAGCCGGCGGAAGGGCGGCCGCAGGACGCGCGGCGGGCAGGCTGGCGGGGCCGCGGCCGGCCCACCACTGCCCCAGCCACGCGGAGCCCACGTGGAACGCCAGGAGCACCGCACCGCGGCCCGCCTGGCGCATTCAGGTCGCGGGTTGCCTGCGGCGCGCGACCTCTCCGAAAAAGGCTTGGGCCGAGGCGGTGGCAGATGCAAGCACCGCGCGGACCTCCCACGCTCTGCGATTACTGTTCTCGAACTCCCCATCATCATCATCATCATCATCAGCAGCAGCAGCAGCATAATCAGCATCATCATCATCATCATCATCATCATCATCATCATCATCATCATCATCATCATCATCATCATCATCATCATCATCACTACCACCATCATCATCAGCAGCAGCATCACCAGCGTTACAACCATCCCAGCACTCACCACCAACAAAAGCATACTATTATGCCTCACAGTAATCCCCATCATCATCGTCACCACCATCATCATCATCATCATCAATAACACCATCGTCGTCATTGACATCATCATCATCATCATCATCATCATCATCATCATCATCCTCATCAGCAGCAGCAGCAGAAGTATCTTCATCGTCATCGTCACCGTCACCGTCATCGCATATTCGCCGCCGTCAGAATCGTCACAATCATCATCAGCAGCGGCACGCCCGCCACCACTACAACCACTGTAAGCATCATCGTCGTCACCATTATCATCAGCAACATCATCATCATCATCATCAACAACAACAACCACAACAACAACAACATCACCACCATCATCACCATCATCATCATCATCATCATCATCATCATCATCATCATCATCATCATCATCATCATCATCATCATCATCATCATCATCATCATCATCATCATCATCATCATCATCGTAATCACCGTAATCGTCTCCCTTCTTTTCCGTCCCCCCGCCGCCCGCGGGAGTGCGCAGGGGTAGGGGATGCGAATGGAGAAGGGAGGAGGGAGGAGGGAGCCGAGGAGCAGGAGGAGGAGGGGCCTGGAGGTTGGGCCCGAGGGAGAAGCCTGGAGGGAGGGGCCAGGAAAAAAAAAGGGGCCTGGAGGCCAGAGCCCAAAAGGGCCGGCCGCCCTGGCCCTCTGAGGACGCCGGAGCTCCCCCTCCCCCTCCCCCTCCTCCTCCTCCTCCTCCTCCTCCTCCTCCTCCTCCTCCTCCTCCTCCTCCTCCTCCTCCTCCTCCTGGCCCTTTGAGGACGCTGGAGCTCCGGATATCCAGCCCCGAGCTCCGAGGGCGTGGGCTCGCGCCGCGCGCGGCGCGGCGCGGCAGAGACAGCTCCAGGCCGCGCGCGGCTGCTGCCAAGGGGGCACCATCGTCGTCATTGACATCATCATCATCATCGTCATCATCATCATCATCATCATCATCATCATCATCATCATCATCATCATCATCATCCTCATCAGCAGCAGCAGCAGAAGTATCTTCATCGTCATCGTCACCGTCACCGTCATCGCATATTCGCCGTCGCCAAGGGGGCACCCTGCTCTGCGCAGAGCGCCTGCGGCCCCGTGCGGGGCCCTGGGCCTCGCCGCCGGCTGTGCCGCCGCGGTCGCGCGCGCGCGCGCCTGCCCCATCTCGGATCCGGGCGCCGCGCAGGGGCACGAGCGGCGCTGCCGGTGCCCCGCTCGGGGGCGCGGGCTCCCCGAGGATGTGCGGTGCGGCTCGGGGGGCGGGGCGGGGGGGCGGGTCGAGAGCTCGGGGCGCGGCCCGCGTCGTCACGCTGCGGAGTGCTGCCACGTGGGATCTCGGAGGCAGGCGCGCGCATGCAAGGTCACGCCTCGGCATCGTCCCGGACCCGGACCGTGGCCATCCTTTCGACCCCAGGCACCTGTGATTTGTTTTCTGCTGGCGTGGCTTCGACTGCAAGCCCCATGGCAAATCAGTGCAACCAGGACATGGTGGATGTTCTAAGCTGATGCGCGCAGATGCACACTTGCAGCTACGGTGGTTTTAGACTTTGCCACGCAATACTGGTGAGCTTCCGTCGCAGCAGCACTGCCACCTTGCCTCATCAGAGCTCCAGGGAGTCCAGGAAGAGCTGGCAAGGATCCGTGGATTGAGGGGGTCCAACCCTGGACAGCAACAACTCAGCCTGGCGGGTTGCGAACGTTGCTGATACCGGTGCTACCGCCGCTGGCCGGCTCGACGGCATGAGATTTATCAAACTCGGCCACCGTCCACGCGGCCACCACGGCGCACGAGTCACATGAGCATGTCCTTCAAGCAGAGCAGCGTTCCGGGCACATCCACCTTGTCAAGGGCAACATGGCTACAGAACTTGACACGTGTTCATCGAGATGCTGATGCTTGACATCATGGGCATCTACTTTTGTGGCTCCAGGGGGGCGCTGAGTATGCCACACGTGAAATCGTGATATGAAGCACCAGAGCTAACATCAAATTATATGCCCAGTAGGCCGAGGCTGAAACCACTATATCATGGACAGCGCCATCAACTGCCTCAGCTGTACACTCGCGGGCATCGCAAGCACGCACGCTGCGGCAGTTTCGTCCCAGCTATGCCACCCCAAGAGAACCCGCTGCTGGTTGCACATGCAGACCAGCCAGTCGCACATCCGCCAATGGTGCTGGTACAAAAAAATGCTGAAAACCGAGCCGCAAAACATACATTGTGGTGATAAACGTTATGCACGCCTATAACGTCTGAGTATATGCCCAAGCAACGCTGTCTTCCTGCGGACGAACAGACTTTCCGTCTTGCCGCAGGTCGGGCACCGCGAAGTACTGTCCACGCGCAGATCTCACGGGCGAGCTCCCAGCTTCGACACGGATGCCTTGAGCTGGTTCCTCGTGCCATGATGCAGCTCTACGCACGCTTCTGACATCCTTGGAGATGCAACGCGGGGAGTCGTTGGATTCGGGGGCCACTGGCACAAGCGCAGGCCAGCAATGCTTCCTTGGCGATGGCGACTGCACAGGGAAAAGTATGGCGCTCGGGGGGGCATTGTGGACCTCTTCGCCAGCGGTGGCCTTGCTGGCGGTGCTGTTGTCGTTTTTCCTTCCTCCGATCCTGCACGTTCGTTCTAGACGTGGCTGACACCCAGTGGGCTCTCCCCCGAGACCGCGTCGCAGCGCCACCCGCGAGAAGCCATTCGCCAGGTGTTTCACAGAAGGCCACCGCCGAGGGATGACGAAAAGCCCTCAACCATGGCGACGGCGGCCGCGTTGGCCCGCTCCGCGTTTGCGAGCACGCGGCTTGCCCTTGCGAGGCGGGGATTAATACAGAACCACCGCCTGGGGAGGCAATCTCCGGGGACCTCAGCAAGCGGCTGATACGGATATACTTGGCCCTCCCAGACAGACAGACAAACATAATCCGCGCGTCCAAGTGGACGCGTTGGCAAGAAAAGAGGTGTGGCCAAACGCCACTCGAAACGCTCGAAGCACTGAGGTGTGACCAAACGTCACACGAAACACTCGAAGCACGAAGGTGTGACAAAACGCCATACCTAAAGATGACGACGGCTGATGAAGACGACGATGATATATCTGCTCACCAGCTCAAACAAGTTGCAACAAATTGTAAACTGATGACGCCCATTGTTGTCGCGGTCGTCCGCGCCTGCGCTTGCGGGCCCAAGTTTTCGGGGACCTATAGCAATTGCGGGCCATTCAAAGTACGAGAGCAGCAGGCCCATGTGCAACAAATTCCTCGTACAAATTACCTTGTCTTCGAGCCAAAACTTGTGATTTCGGTTTCGTCCCAACCTGGTCGAGATCGCTTGCGTTGCTGGCCCGTTATTTGAAAAAGTGTGGAATTCCAAGAATACTTCGCCAACATCGGTGATGAAATGCATCGAGCCGGCATCTGCCTGCTTTCAACGACCACCAAAAAACCCAAATGATAGAACAGCGTGTTCCGAATAACGCTGTCGTGGATCTTAGGTTTTCGTCTCCAGCCAAGATATGCGTGCGACCAAAGCTTGCTCAGTTGATTGAAAAACGCGCTTGCTTCTCCAATATTCTGCATAGCTCCGCAGACGCTCTCCCGTCACATGTAAGCAAACCTCAAAAAAATACAGCGTCCTGGACAATCTTAATATCACCACCTCTCCGTATCGATGTGTAAAGATTTGTATCGATACTATTCTCCCCCGGTTAGGCTCCAAACCATGTTTGCGCCCCTCCTCATCGATAGCATTCCACATGTTCCTGAGGTTGCACTAATGCTGGGATACTAGCAATGTGTCGTCGGCATAAAGAACATCCCCGGTGACCACATATCCGGGCTCCTCGTCAACGTGTCGTCTCGCCCTCCCTGGGCCAGAACATTTTCACATCAGTATCTACCGCCAGCCGAGGTTTCCGAAGATCGATCCCCCAGGGGGTAGCTATAGATACGGTCGGGAACTTGTGTGCAGCTTGTCGCGGCGATTCCAGCTGAGATAAGGATTTCGAGGCGAATCCTGCCGAGACGACGAGGGAAGGGTAGCGGTAGAGCCCGCCATTAAACTTTTCGCGATAACGTCATGACCAGCCCCGCGCTGCCCCCTCTCCTCCTCCCCTTGGATATGTCACGATTCACGCTGGCGCCGTCTGGGAATGAGCAATTCCTGAGCATTCCCCGACGGCGCTGGCGCGAATCGCGAGGTGACCGCCTCCTCCCCCCACCCCGGGTCACGCCCGTCATCGCCAGAGAATTTGAACAACGCCCTCGTATCAGTAGATGTTGTTTCTCTGACCTCATGCTTTGGTGGCGGCTCATGGAAACCTCCCATGCCATCTCGATGACCCTTGCAAATCGACGCTAACCGACGCTGACCGACGCCAATCGACGCTACATCGACGCTAATCGACGCTAATCGACGCTAAATCGGCGATTTCTCATCGATCACCAGACGCCAGCGCACGCTGGATGCACTCTAAAGACAAAATTCCGAGGACATATCATGAGCGAAAAACATGTCCGGATCCGCGGCGTCGCGGGCTGGGCCCCTGGGCCGCGACACCGCGGATGCGAGGCGTTTCTTCGCGGACGCCCCGCGCGGAACGTACCCGTGCGACCGCGTATTCGCAGGGTCGCGCCCCAGAGTCCAGACCGCAAGGGCGCGGATACGGATATGTTCGCCGCTCGTGCAAATACAAAGAAGCCCCCATGACCTGCAAACGAATCATCCCAAGAGGAGGGGCTGCGAAAGTGCCTCGAAGCCGTGCAGCGCGCCGAAGTTCTCCCGGGACCGCACCGGCTTCGCCTGCCGCCGCTGCCTGCGCGCCCACCCATCTCGGCTTCTCTAGAGCCCCGCTCTCCGAGTTTCGGGCTCCTTCGGACCCGGGCGACGCGAGAAGACAGAACAATTTGTTGATATATTCCTCCTCCTCCTCCTCCTCCTCCTCCTCCTCCTCCTCCTCTTCCTCCTCCTCCCCTTCCTCCTCATCCTCCTCCTCCACACGATGGGACGCAGAAGGACATGCTAGTACGGTATGCTGATGCTGGAGGCGCATGCCCGGCACGAACATATAATCCGCCGACCATTTAGCGTGTGGAGGACGCTGTCGTCGTCGTCTTCGTCTTCGTCGTCGTCGTCATCGTCGTCGTCGTTGCCAGTCACAAGGAAACAAGTGGCACGCGTGCCCTGGCTCTTGCACATTTGGAGGGGAAAAGGAGGAGGAGGCGCCAGGGCCAGGGGGACGACGACGACGAACGACAAAAGAAAGGTCTGGAGCAAGGGGGCTGGGGCCAGGGCCAGGGGATGAGGCTGGGTGCAAGGCCAGGGCCAGCGGGGCGAGGGGGAGGCTGGGGCCAGGGGCAGGACGAGGGGGAGGCTGGGTCCAGGGGCAGGACGAGGGGGACGGCGACGAACGAAGATAAAGGGCCCAGGGCGAGGGGGGGTTGGGGCTAGGGCCAGGGGATGAGGCTGGGTGCAGGGCCAGGACCAGCGGGGCGAGGGGGCTGGGGCCAGGAACGAGGGGGGAGGCTGGGTCCAGGGCCAGGGCCAGCGGGGCGAGGGGACGCTGGGGCCAGGACCAGCGGGGGAGGCTGGGTCCAGGGGCAGGACCAGGGGGACGACGACGAGCGAAAATAAAGGGTCCGGGGCGAGGGGGGCTGGGGCCAGGGCCAGGGGATGAGGCTGGGCCCAGGACCAGGACCAAGGGGACGAGGACAAACGAAAATAACGGGTCCATTGTGCACGCAACACGTACTGCAACAGCAGAAAACAGCGTGCACCACAGCGCCTGTGTACACCAATTGTGCACACTACAGCAGCAGTGCGCACAACGATGCTCGTGCACACTGCAAACTTGTGAACACCACCATGCCCGTATACACAGCAGATGCTGCTGCAGCATCAGCCGTGCGCGCCAAAACGTTTGTGTACACCTCACGGCCTGTGTGGGCCCAACAGAAGGGGGGTCCATACCCAGAAAAGGGAATACAATCATCACAAATAAATCACGTATTGAAGTTGATACGTCCTGCCCCCCACGATTTTACTGATTTTAGCCCCGTCAGGACCCTTGAGGTGCACACGAAGACGACGACAAAGACGACAACGACGACGACCACAACCTGCTTGCAGTCACCACAAGCGTGCTTATGAGTACCACAGCGTGCCTGCGAACAAGATCAGCAACACACGTATGCACAACGGTATGCCAGACCTTACCAGTTCCCGATTGTATGACGGTTCAGCGCCATGTCTGCGAGCACAACGATAGTCTGCGAACACCTCAGCGTGCTCACGGACACCAGAACGCTTTTTGCAGCTAGCAGCAAGAACACACGCATGCACAAGTGTGCCAGACCTTGCCAATAACACAATATTGCCTGCGAGCGCTGCTATGCCCGTGAACACCACGGGACCCTGCGCACTTCTGGAGCCCACAATGGAAAGTTGCTGCGTCGTACGGGTTTCTGGATCATATGGAAGATAGTTGCCACATGTCACTACTGCAGTTTGGGGATTGCTGTTGCCATGTTTTGAATTGTCCACCCCAGCGGAGATGCCACCACTCCCCTTCAAAAAACACGAGAGGCGCCAAAATGAACCGAAATGCCGAACGGATCAGATGCACAGCGTGACACGCAAAGACAAGACTCAGAATGGGCATAAATACGTGCATTGATATATCTTCACATCCACATACATACATACGCAGAGAGAAACCTAGAGAGGGTGAGCCAACGGCTCCTTACGACTTAATACGCGACCTCTGGTCCATAAGGGGTCACAACCCAGAATGTCGCGATTGTGAGGTGGCGGAATGCTCTGCAGGAAAACTGATAACAACATTGGAAGGAGCGGCTCAGCTCCAGAAAGCGGATCGAATAAGAAACACAGGCCATGGGGTACGCCGCTGTCCTTCTCAAAATTCACGTCTCCCATTGACCTCCTCCAGCTGCTTCCCCTCCCCCGGCCTCTCTTGTTCCTCCTGTCTTCCGTGGGCATATGTGAAACATCTCCCCCCGTCGACCTGTGCGGGCCATCATGCCAAAGAAAGTGTCGTGACGAAGACTGCCCCTGCACAAATGAAAATGGTAAAGTGTTATGCTACGCCATGCAGCGACTGCGTCCATATTATGCGTTCCTTATCCTCCGCCTACTCCAGCTCGACTAGACATTGCGGGCGGAGGTGCATGAATGCCACCTCTGAGTCGCAGTTCTGCCTGCGGGGCGCCGACATCAGGAGTGCGACGCGGAGAAGATCTGCAGCGCAAGGAAAGAGACAACGTAAATAATAGCAGGAGAGAGAAAGAGGAAGAGGTGGATAAGGAGGACGCAGGGCTGCTCAAAAAAGGCACACTGGCGACGTTTAAAGGAAGAGGATAGAGGAAGAGAGAGGCGAGGGCAACGATGAAGCAATATTGCGCAAAACAGAGCAGACAAACAGACACGCTTGCGTCGAAAACCTCCCCCCAGAAGCGGAAGAGCGCCCAGCCGAGAGCGGGAGCGGCCTCCACAAGAGTACGAAGTGCGACGCCTACAGAATGGAGGCGCCCCGGGAGGCCCGCCGCCTCTGGACGAATGCCGTGCCCCAGCAGTGAAGATCACACGGCTCCCAGCGGGAGGCGCGAGCGGAGGCGTGGGCGGAAGGGCCCTGCCGGACGTGGCGGCTCCCGCCGGGCACGGGCAGGGAGGCCGGACGCGGACCACAGAGGCGCCCGCCAGACGAGAGCAGGGCGGGCTCGGCTCGGGGAGGGCGGCACGTGGGCCGCGAGCTCCGGCGCGGAGGGGCCGAACGGTCCTTCGGACTTGATCCGCGTGGTCAAGGGCGCGTGCAGACGATCGACCGCGACCTCGGGCGCGGACTCCTCGAGCTTCCCTCCTCGGCGGGCTCGAAGGGGAGGGTGCCCAGAGCGGAAACGGGCTGACAGAGGAACGCGGCCAGGCTGGAACCCCACGACAGGTGTCATGAGCCCCGAGCCCCCGAAAACTATCGTGTCAGCGTCTGGCTCCACGTCGACCGCGCGCAGCCCGAAGTCCAAGGAAGCCGCGCACAGACCCTGGAGCAGGACAACAAATCAGCCGACCTGGCGGAGCGGGCACGTGGCCACCACCACCGCGGCCAGGCACCCATTCACGCTCCAGGTCCCGAGCGGGGCCACGGAGCACCAGCGTATACCAGCCGCAGCGGCCCGCCACGCCGAGGGGGTCAGCGGACCGCCCGCGAGAGAGCTCATGGAGCGCGCGGGAGGCCGCAGCGCGCGCCGAGCAGGCCGCGGAAACCCTGGGCGATAGTGCAGAGGATACCCACAGGCGCAAGGCCAACTGAAAGGGGGATGCACACAGGACGCGGCCGTTTTAGGCGGCGGGGGGGTCTGAATTGCATAGACCCCGAGAGAACCATTCAAGTAGGGGGGGAGAATGGCAAATCCGCTCAAAATCGGTCCCCAAACCCCTCCTGGGGTCCATCTGGTGCACGTGTCCACCCCAGATCCGCTGTTGACGGTTCCAGGGCCAGAACACGGCCCCCAGAGGCTGAAAAAGTATCACAGAATGCAAAAAAAAAACACAAACAAACAAACAAACAAACAAACAAACAAACAAACAAAACAAAACAAAACAAAACAAAACAAAACAAAACAACAAACGAACGAACGAACAAGAGAAAGACAATTAGCTCGTATCTGCCTGCGTGCCATTCAATACGTGTATCCCGAACCCTCGATACCCGCTCTCTTCGTCTTCGATCATGCCCATCTTGGGGGCAGGGGCCAAACTTTGAGGACCAAGACTAGCCCTGATAAGAAAACAGGGTGCTAGCCTCGGGAGGAGCACATGAAAAACACCAGGTGCACTGGCAAGGGAGGGACCAACACTATTCTGTACAAATGGAAATTCAACAGCAACAACAACAATAACAACAACAACAACCACAACAACAATTTCATCAGCAGCAACAACAACAACAATCGTTGCATGACTGATCGCCATTATCTGCTCGCGTGCCATTCATCACGTATGCCCCAAAACATCGATACCAGCCCTCATCGTCGTCGATGGTACCCTCCTTGGGGATATCTATATCTATATATATATATATATATATAGATTCCTTACCTGCCACGTGCCGTTGGCGCAGCCCCAAAAGCAGGTGAAGGGAAGAGAGGAGGGAAGAGACAAGGGGGGAGGGAGAAGGATGGAGCACGAGAGAGATTTGCAGGAGGGGGGGGGGGCAGGAGCAGGAGCACAGGCGGCAGAGCCAGACGGACGGGTCGGGCCCGCCCCCACGGGCAGGTCCGGGCGGGCGGGGCCAGACGCCCGAGTCGAGCGGGCGGGCCGCCGAAGCGTCGACCCGACAGGAGTCGCGAGGAAGCTTCGAGCCATGGCGCGATTCCCAGGTGAATCGCGAGGAAATCCAAAAGCGAGAGCGCGATTCCTGGGTTTGGGGGGGCACGGCGCCGCAGTAAGCGGTAAGGAAATACCACGCGAGAGCGCGATTCCTGCATCCATTATGAGTAGGTCCCGCGCGAGAGCGAGATTTGAAATAAATTGCGAGGAATTGTTGTAAACCTGGGGCCAGGGGCGCAGTTTGAGGATGAAGACTTTCACTTGTAGAAAACTGGGCCTGGGCCCCAGGAGGAACACTGCAATTGAAAAACACACGGTGCACCAGAGGGGGTGCACCACCAACAGTAATAACTTTTACAGGAACAGCGGCAACAACCACCAACAACAACCACAACAACAACAGCAACAACAACAACAACAACAACAACAACAACAACAACATCAACAACAACAACAACAACAACAACAACAACAACAACAACAACAACAACAACAACAACGACAACAACGACAACAACAACAACGACAACAATAACAACGACAATCATTGCATGACTGTTCGCTGTTATCTGCTCGCGTGCCATTCAACACGTATACCCCAAAACACTCGATGTCTGCCCTCGTCGTTTTCGATCGCACCCCCATTAGGGGTTATCTTCCTTACCTGCAACGTGGATTCCGTGCAGCCCCTGAGGCAGGCGAAGAGAGGACGGATGGAAGGAAGGAGCAAGGGGAAAGGAGGAGGATGGTGCACGAGAGAGAGTAGCAGAAGGGGGGGCTAGGAGCAGAAAACAAGTGGCTTAACCAGACTGGCAAATCGGGCGGATAGGGCCGAACGGGCGGGTCGGGAAGGCGGGTCCAGGCAGCCAGGTCGAGCAAGCGGGTTGCTGAAGCGTGCGTCCTGCATGAATCGCGAAGAAATTGCGAGCGATCGCACGATTTGCAACGGGGCCACCAAGGGCGGCGAGGGGGCCACGAAGTAACGGGGCCACGAAGGGTAGCGAGGGGGCCACGAAGGGCTGCAACGGGGCCACGAAGGGCAGCGAGGGGACCACGAAGGGCTGCAACGGGGCCACGAAGGGCAGCGAGGGGGCCACGAAGGGCTGCAACGGGGGCACGAAGGGCGGCGAGGGGGCCACAAAGGACTGCAACGGGGCCACGAAGGGCTGCAACGGGGCCACGAAGGGCTGCGACGGGGCCACGAAGGGCAGCGAGAGGACCATGAAGGGCTGCAGCGGGGCCACGAAGGGCAGCGAGGGGGCCACAAAGGGCTGCAACGGGGCCACGAAATGCAGCGAGGGGGCCACGAAGGGCAGCGAGATCCCGATTCCTAAGTAAGCTGTGAGGGAGTCCTAGGCGTGAGCGCGACTCGTGGGTGCCTGAGTGTCGGGAGCGCGGCGCTTGAGTAAATTGCGGGAGAATTCCAGCGCAAGAGGGAGATTCTTGAATACATTGCAAGCAAGTCTCCAGCGAGAGCGCGACTCCAGAGCGCCGAGAGAGCGATTCCTCTATAAATTGTAAGGACGTCCCCAGCGAGAGCGCGATTCCAGAGTAAACTGCGGGGAAGTCTCACGCGGGAGCGGGGATCTGGCTAAATTTTGAGGAAGTCTCAGGCGGGAGCCGTTGTTGTTGTAACCCGGGGGCCAAGGGCGCAGTTTGACCCCCCTGACTTTCCCTGATGAAAAGCAAGGTGCGAGCCTCGGGGGAAGCACTTCAATTGAAAAACGCAATTGTCACCGGAGGGGGGATCAACAAAAATTATTCTTCAAAAGTGAGCGCTCAACAACAACAACAACAACAACAACAACAACAACAACAACAACAACAACAACAGCAGCAGCAGCAGCAACAACAGCAACACAAAACAACAAAGACAACATCAACAACAGCAAACAAAAAAAAACAATAGCAACAATTACAACAACGACAACAACTACAATCATTGTATGACTGTTCGCTCTTTTCTGCTCGCGTGCCATTCAACACGTATACCCCAAACACTCGATACCCGCCCTCTTCGTCCTCGATCGTACCCATTAGGGGTATGTCGTTCTTACCTGCAACGTGTATTTCATGCAGCCACTACGGCATGGGAAGAGAGGACGGATGGAAGAAAGGAACAAGGGGGAGGTAGGAGGATGGAACACAAGAGAGAGTAGCAGAGGGGGGGGTAGGAGCAGAAAACACGTGCCAGAACCAGACGGGCAGATCGGGCGGGTAGGCTCTAGCAGGCGGGTCATGAAAGGGCACTTCAATTGGGAAAACACAATGTGCACTGGAGGGGGATCAACAATAATAACTCTTCTATAGTGAGAGTTCCAACAACAACGGCGACAGCAGCAACAACAACGGCAGCAGCAGCAACAACAACAACAACAGCAGCAACGACAACGGCAGCAGCAGCAACAACAACAGCAGCAGCAACGGCAACGGCAGCAGCAGCAACAACAACGGCAACCACAACAGCTTCCGCAGCAGCAGCAGCAGCACAACATCGGAGGCACCGCACAACGTCGGGCTGCAGCGGGCGCTCCGAGGCGCACCGGGGCCACGCCGCCGACCTCTCTGGCCACGAAACAAAAAAACATACCGTCGGGAAATAAGACAAAGCCAGAACGAGGATACATTCGGACGAAGGATTGCAAAAAAACAAAGGATTGCAAAGGGTTTTTTTGCAAACCGTCGGGAAATAAGACAAAGCCAGAACGAGGATACATTCGGGTGGGAGTAAGTCGAAAATCTCTCAGATCCGGCGGCTCCGGAGGATGCATCGGGCGCCGCGGCCTTCGCAGAGCGCTCCAGAACGCTCGGAGGGCATTCCGGAACGAGATGGAGCGGATTCAACCTCGGCCCAGAGCCTCGTCCGAAGCGTGTCGCGGCGGCAGCCCTGGCGACGTGCTGTGCCCTGCGAGCGGACAGCGTGTCGCTCCGAGCCGAGAGGCGGGAGGAGCGAAAAGCTCGGGGCGGTGGCGCCGGGGGGCCGGGGGACAGCGTGTCGCACCGCAGCGTGGTGGGCCATGGCTGGCGGAGCGACTCGCTAAGCCAAAATTCCTGACCGTAAACTGTTGGAGCTCCGCGTGGACTTCGTGGATCTGCGCTGGAACCCCAGCGCTGGCGCGCGGAGCGCGCCAGGGGCGGCGCTGGAGGCGCCACCAGGGAGGCCCAGCCCAAATCCAAGAAATCCGCGCGGAGCTCCAAAGATGTACGCCTGTGCCGCATCTTCTTCCCCAAAGACAAAAGGGGATCCTCGAAAGCGGGCTCTCCTCGCCCTGCACAGGCAAAGCGTAGTCGAGGCGAGACTCGTGCTGTTTTTTGTTGGGGGGGGGCAGACAGGATGGAGGAGGGGGGAGAAGGGGGAGGAGACATCTGATCCCTACCCCCACCCAGCATCGATTCTCCTGAATCGATGGGAGGCGGGGGTAGGGATCGAATGATTTATTTCACCACTTGTTCGACGAACTCCGAGCCCTACCCTTACCGCCAATCGAGTTGCAGAAACCGTTGATTGCCGAGGGTCTGGTACGGATTTCGCAACCGAAAGGGGGGGAAAGGGGGGGGCGCGAGAGGGGGATTTTTGGATTGGCTCCTCGCTGA
The DNA here is from genome assembly GCA_963575745.1 of Prorocentrum cordatum. Classification (NCBI taxonomy): domain Eukaryota; class Dinophyceae; order Prorocentrales; family Prorocentraceae; genus Prorocentrum; species Prorocentrum cordatum. The sequence continues at coordinate 664,893 of CAUYUJ010021259.1, forward strand.
AGCAGACGGTTTGTCGAGACTGGGCGGCGCTGCAGCTAGCATAATATTAGTCAGACTAAAAACTTCTGCACGGGCACCAAGGACGCAAGGACAGTAGTTCTCCCCCCTGAGTCAAAATGACCTCCCACCCTTAACTGGCACAGGCTGCGAGAGGGGGGCTCAGGGAGGGAAAGTGGGGAAACCAAAAAACCTGATACCGCTACTCCCCGGACCTCTCGCGGGCTGCGTTCTGACCGGGATTTCTGGGCGACTACAGCGGTGGCGACGAGGGCGCCTCCCAGGAGGCAAGAGGGGAAACCGAGGGAAACGTAGCGGCAGGGGCAGCTAGTTCCCCCTCGGGCAAAGGAGGCCAGGGGGGGGTCACGAGCAGGGGGTCGGGGCCCCCGCGCCGCGCCCGCCAGGCACCGGCCAGGGAGCCGGGCGGGTCCCCTGCCTCCCCTGGGGCCACACGTGCCAGGCGCCCGCGGGCCGCCGGACTGCTCGCCCGGCGGGTCCAGGCATCCGTCCGCTGGTGCAGAGCGCACTCGAAGTGTGATCGGCGATCGGAGGCGACGGAGCAGTCAACCCATGTGGTGGGGATGCGCGGTAAGGATGCCGAGGCTCTTCGAGCGGGGCTGGCCATCGAAAGTGGTTGAGGATGGACCGACCCGTGTGGTGGGGATGCGCGGTAAGGATGCCGAGGCTCTTCGAGCGGGGCTGGCCATCGAAAGTGGTTGAGGATGGACCGAAGATGAACGAAGAGGCAAGGATGCAAGGGTACCCTGGGGAAGTGGATCATCCTGACTATCGGGGTTGACTGTACGATCCAGGCAAGCATCATCATGTTAAAAGCCTGGGCCACCTTCCCGGAAGTATCTCTAGGCATGCATGGGCCACTTTCTGGTTTAAGCGCTGGAGGGGCGAGTGTGCTCAAAAAGCTTGGCCAGCTTTTTGGCCAGCTGGTCAAGAAACGCTGGCCCAGCTCTTCGGGAGGAGGCTGGTCTTAATCAGATGGCCGACTGTAGTGCACACTCGAAGTGTGATCGGAGGCGACGATAAGGGCAAATAGCCCAGGGGGAGCAACACATGTATCCAGGGGCGTCGATGGTCCATGTCGTCGGCGAGACTCCGGCAGGGATACGTGTGCTGCCCGCTCCTTCGCTATTCGCCTCTATCGTCGCCTCCGATGTGAGCAGGTAACCATGAGTGGCGACATCCGAAACCCACCCCCACCAACCATCGATTCTCCTCAATCGGCGCGGGGTACGGGTAGAGTTCGGACTTCGCCACACGTTCGACGAACTCCGAACCCTACCCCCGCCGCCCATCGAGCCTCCAGAGTCGTGGATCGGCAAAGGCAGGGCCCAGCTTTCGCCGCCGAAACCGCCTGCGAGCCCTACCCCC
>CAUYUJ010021259.1:671275-698775 GCA_963575745.1 Prorocentrum cordatum
ACTCCGAGACCTTCGGAAGTCGCGACAAAAGACAGCGGCGGGCGCTTTTGTCAACGATTTGGGCGTTCTGGGGGCCGTTCTCGGTCCCTTGGATCTTGAAAAGCTACCCGCGACATAAAACAGCTGAGCAAAACCTCCATGGACCCACGTCGCGTAAAAAAACACAACGTCGGAGGTCTGGGTCCAGGACGACCTGCCTGGGCCCAGAAGGCGCCAGACCGGAGAGAGGACCCCAGCCAGGCGAGCAAGGGCGCGGGCAGGACTCGGCGGCCGCATTCCTCGCTCATGGCTGCACAATGCCTTTCCTCTCCTGCCCCACCCCTCTCGATGCTGCAGGCGGGCATGTGTCCGTAGATGTCATGGGACTCCAGGGGGGGGGATATACATATATATATATATATATATATATATATGTGGGCCCCCTGCGGCCCAAATATCCCCGTATCCACAGCCTGCCGAGGTCCCCGAAGACTGATCCTCCGGACGGTGCTTATGGATAAGTCCCCGCCTCGGAGATGTCACCTCACGTGCGGAATTTGCAGCGTGAAGAGAAGCCAGGAAACACCCTCTCCGAGCGCGGCACGGTCAGATTATACACGTGGGCGGGGCAGCTGCGAGTCCAGACAGCAAGCCTGCAGGGGGGCGCAGGCTGGAAGCGCGAGTAGGAAGACTGATCAAATTGGCCGAAATAGCTGCCGATCCTGGGCGCCGGGCGATGTCACCTGTTCACGAGCCAATATTTGTATTCCACTTTGCGACAACGCCCGTTACTCGCCCCGCACACCCCCTCTCCCACTCCATGGTCACGTCACCATTCGCGCCGGCGCCGTCTGGGAACTAGCCATTCCTGAGCATTCCCAAGCGGTGCCGGCGCGAATCGTGACGCTACTGTGCCCCTTCCCCCCTTCCCCCCACCCCAGTCACGCCCGTTATCGCCAGAGGAAACACATGGTCTCCACGTCTATCGATCCTGGCATGAGCCCAGGACCCGTGGATAGGCCATCTTGGCTCCGCAGCGCTCCCAAACCCCCGACGTCATGATTTGTTTCATAACGTCGGCCCCAATGGGTCTGCACCCATTCCCCGGGACCGGTTTCTCGCCCTGAATCGTTTTTTGACGGTCCCGAGGTTCCTTGAGGGCCCCCAGAGGCCGAAGCTCGCGAAGCACAGGGGGCTGGGCGACGACGAGTTCGACGCCGACGCCCACGCCCACGCCCACGCCGACGCCGACGCCGACGACGACGGCGTCGCCGTCGACGACGACGCGAACCGATCCCGAGCCCATGATCGGCCTGGCCAGCAGCGGTGCGGGCGGGCGGCTGGCGCCCGCCCGGCGGGAGCCCGGCGCCGAGCCGCGCCGGGGCTGCAGCGCCGCGTCACCTGCCCAGCTTCTGCAGCAGCACCTGCCGGGTGGCCTCGGCCTCCTCGATCGCGCGGGTGGCCTCCTCCTTCTGCTCCCGAATCTCCTGCGGGGGCGGGCCGGCGCGGGGCTGCCGGAGGGTGAGGCTGTGTGAGAGCGCGCTGGCGTGGGAGAGTGCGAGAGTAGAGGCCTCCCAGGTGGAGGTCGGTCGGAGTAGACGGGGTGGGAGGAGCGCGCCGCATGGCCGACGCATCGCCGACGCATCGCCGATGTATCGGCGATGCTTCGGCGATGTATCGGCGTGGAGAAAATCGGGCTCCACATCGAGCCGCATCGGCGATGCATCGGCGATGCGGCGCGATCCTCCGACACCATCTTCTCCGACCCCATCTGGGAGGCCTGGAAATATCTCGCGGAACATCACAACCAGAGCCCTGGACCTCATCTTTCTGCGTCGCTCCTCGAGCCGGATCGATCTGCCGGGGCCCGAAGCCTGGCGGGAACAGCGGCTCGCGAAGAAGCTGCGGCGCCAGGGCCTCAGGGCACCTCGGGCCCCTCGGCCCCGCCTGGGAGACCTAGGGAGAGACCGACGGGGGGCGGAGGCGAGGGGCGACGACGGGGGGGAACCGGCATAGGGGGGGGACACCTCGACCTGGAATCGGCAAGACAGCGCCGCTCGATCGGCGATCGGCACCCGAGCATGAGTCCGCACGTTCCGGGGCGGGGTGGCGCTATCGGGCCCCTCTCGGCGATGAATGGACGATCGGGGGTCGATGCATTCCCCCCCCCCCAAGGCTCGGAAGTGCTCTGGGCCTTCTGAGAAGTGTCCTGGAGCCTTCCCCGAAGACGCGGAAAGCCTGCGAGCAGGCGCGAGGGCTTCTGAGGAGCCCCGCCGCCTTCTGAGAAGGCCTCTTCCTTCTCGCTCCCCCCCCCCCTCGCTCGCCGCCGAGAGCACCTCCCGGCACCGCTCTCGCCAGCCCTGCGTGGCTCGAGCCCTCCCGCCCCGTGGAGGCCACGGAGCGCGCTCGGCGGAGGGCGGAGGGCGACTTCCGGGGAGGCCTGCGGAAGCCGCAGGGCGCGCGCCTCCGCGCACACCGCGCCTGTCTCGTCCTGCCCGCCTCCCGGCGGAGGAGGGGAGACTCGGGCTTCGGGACGACGCCGACGCCGGCGCCGACGACGACGCCGCCGCCGACGACGACGACGACGTGGGTGCCCTCCTTGGAGACTTCCGCGTAGCGTGTCGCAGCGGCGGCCCCGGCGGCACGCTGTGCGCTGCGAGCGGCTAGCGTGTCGCTCCGCTCCGAGGGGCGGGAGGCTCGGGAAGGCTCGGGGCGTGGACGCTGGGGGACGAGGACGTAGACATCGTGTCGCGTCGAAGCGCGGTGGGCCGGAGCTGGCGGCGCGAAGCGCTGTCCAAACGTTCCCGCCCGCAGATGGGGTCGGAAGACCGCGCCGCATCACCGATTCATCGGCGATGCATCGGCGCAATCGGCGTGGAGAAGATCTGGCTCCACATCGAGCCGCGTCGTCGATGCATCGTCGATGCGGAGCGGTCCTTCGACACCATCTCCTCGGACCTCACTTGGGGGACCCAGATAGAGAGGCCCAGGTACACCGAGAGGACCTTTGGCTCCGTCGGGATGCAGGAAGGCCCGCGCAGCGGGGCTGGGCTGGGAAAACAGGAGAGATCAGCCAAGAGAGCGACGGCCTTGCAAAAGGCCCCGGCCCAGGTCCATCGACAGGTCCAAAGAGCGAGGGGCCCGCGGGCGGGCGACCAGGCCGCCGCGCGAAAGGATCGGGCCGACCAGGAGGGGGCGATCGATGCAGACAGGCGGGTGTTCGGGCGTTGGCGGACGTGTCCGCGAAACGCTGGGGGGACACCTTGAACCAGGGCCACCTTGAGCAAGCTCTGAGGGGTGGGACAACCAGAAGCCCTCGCTCCCCCCTGTCGTTCCGCCTGAGACTACCTCACCATTTACGGTCCTAAAGCTTGACGCTTGCACGAGCTTCGCGGATGGAGGGCGGGCCGGTTTCAAAATATGGTTATTGCCTTGGTGCAGGCGCTCACTTTTAAAAAATGTAAGAATTTAACGGAAAGACGGCGGCTCCTCTTCACAGTGTGGTTCTCGCCTTAGCGCCGCGCACACTCGTCTTAAGAATTCGAAGCCGTCACAAAGATTCTCACGGCGAACGTCCCACACATGGTGTTTTGGCACGGCGTCGGAATGTCAGGGCGCAATATTCACGCTGATTCGCGGTATTGAAATCCCCCGAATGGTGTTCCTGCACGATTCTGGATCGTCCGGACGCAACAATAACGGCGATCCGCGGCGTTGAAGTCCCAGGAATCATGCTCTCGACTGGCCCTCTTTGCCCTCCCCAATGAACACGCCCTGCCCACAGTCTGCCTGGCACCAACCTCGGTGATTCCAAGAACGGGGGAGACGTAACTGGAATCGATGTCCTGGCTAGCATAGCCACACCTCCCGCCGTGCCAATGTGAGACGGTGAACGCGCCGCATCCGACCACGCGCCACCCGATCCATAGTCTCGAATCTGCCGCTGCGGGGACCCGAGCTCTCTGCCACGCCTACGATGCTCCTGCAATTCCACGACTGCCGTCTCCGAGTTGAACGTCTCCTAGAACGGCACGACGGACCCATGCGACGTGACGCTCACTGTAGCAGTGCAACCTCAGGACTCGACCACTGCGAAACAGCTTCATCAAAGGTACCACAACCAAGCAAAGCAAACATTCCCAAGCAAACTAGGATCGAACCCCGCGCGCTTGAGATGAACATCTCCTCCCAACAGCATTTTCGCACGCTGGGGCACCTCTTCACCAGCGCATGCCACTGGCCCAATCGAACTCAAGGCCTCTCGAACCTGTGCGATGCCCTCCTCTGCCAGCTTCCATACACTAACCTGTTCCGCTGCAGCTTTGGCAACAAGCCGTCAACAGATGAACGAGCACCGCCATTACAAGGCACAGGGGTTGTCGCCGCATCAGACGCGCTTTTTTCTGAGACACGCACAGCTCCTGAATAGCACCACTGATGTCCAACGGCAACCTGTTCTGAGCCTCACTTGACAGACCTCCTCCTTCTGCAACCTTCGATACCAACCCACCCTGTTTTCTCATTGAGGGACCCAGGTGCTCGATGTTCACCACGTCCCCATTAAGTGTTTGGCTTCGGTTCCCGCGGCAACTTCTGCTCCAACTGACCGAGCTGAGCCTCCATATCCAACGCCCTGTTGCTAGCCTCCTGATGCAAAACACGAACTTCGCCACAAAATTCTTGAGTCAACTCGAGTTCATCCTCAGCAACCGACAACCTGCCCTGGAGCTTATCCGCTTTGATACGCTGCTGCCGAACTTGGTTGGCCAAGTTATGCGCCTGGGCATGCAAGGGCCATTGGCATGAAATTCAGCACGCGCTCGCATTGCTGGAACCTTCGACTGTCAGCCCAAGCACCCATGAGCGATTTGATGGTCAACAGCGCTGCCTCCATCAATTTGAAGTTTGTCTGCCTCTTCTTCTTCGTTGACACTAGTTTATTCATCAGCACCATCACCAGCATTCACGTCCATTGCTGATGCTGCCAGATCACGCCCAACACCAGCAGTGCCCGAAGCTCTCCGATACTGTACCAATTCATCACGACAACCCTCGATGAGCTTCGCGCAGTGTGCAGCTCCACCCGCGCACCCAGGACACCCGTCGAGCTCGCCTTCATGCTTGCTGGCCTTGACATGCCTCTCAGGCGGAGAGGCTGGCACAACATTTCCTTTGAACACATTATTATTGTGCACGCGGCACTTGTCGCACTTGACATTACTGTCCCAGTTGATGAGCTGCTTGCCCGACCTGAGATGCTTGCAATCTCTGGCGTTACCAATCACGCCGCTCCTGATTATTCGCCATAATTGCCGCCGCTCGGTTGGGTCCAGACAAGGACAAGAGACAACCCAGAAGAGCAACAGCAGTTAGTAGGGGGAGGAAGCGAGCGTGCAGCGACGGGCCCCCGATCCCGCCTTACGTGTAATCGTTGCAACTGGTCTGCGGACCACTGACGAGCGCCGCTCTGAAGATCTGCGTCAGCAAACTCGGGAAGTAGGTCTAGAACGGCTGAGGAGGAGGAGAGAGGGAGGGAGGGAGGGAGGGGGGGAATTCGGAACTCGGAACCTGGAGGTCCGCGAAAAGATGCCAGAGGGCATCGTTGCCGGGGGTGCGCACTACGCTGAAGAGGGAGGGGGGGAGGGAGGGGAGGGAGGCGAGGGAGGCAAACGGGAAGCGCTCGGCGGGGGTCTCCGTGCGCTCCCGCTGCAGCCGCTCGTGGCCCTCCCTCACCTGCTGGATAGCCTCCTCGCTCGCGCGCGCGGGCCGCCCCGCCGCTCCACGGGCGCTGGCGCTCGCACGACGGCCCCGACCGAGCTCCCGCAGACGCCGTGCAGCAGCTGATGCATCCCGAGACCTCCAGGACGTCGCGAGCAGGATGACGGCGTGCGCTTTCGCACGAGTCGGGCCTCTGGGCGGGGTGCTGCCGGGAATGGGCCCACGCCTGCGACGTCGTCTGTGCTAGTGGGGCGCCGTTTTGGTGCGCGTGGTTCTGGACCGCGGGAACTCCTGGAGGTGATCGGGCTGCTCACAGCCGCGCAGAAGTGGCCCTGGCCCAAGGTCTCCCCAGGATTTCCCAGGAGGCCCCCACGGCCTCCAGAGCAACCCTCACGAGGCCCAGGGATGGGGCACCTTGTCACCTGAAAAGCGTCCGCAGAAGCGGGGATCCGATTCCTTGATCGACCTGGTCCGACTTCGACATAAACCCGAGACCACCACTCGTCATCCGACACGACGCTAAACTCCAACGCTAATCCAAGGGGTGCTGAAGGTGTCCCCGGCCCAAGGCGACCTTGGGCCGGGGACACCTTCAGCACCCCCCATCCGGGAACCGTCCTCGGGGCCTGGAGCCATCAACAAGACGGCCCGCGGCGGAGAAATCTTCCCAGTGGTGGGGTCGAGAACTCTGGGGGGGGCCCGTCGTGGAAAAAGCAAAGCGTCGGAGGTCTGGGTTGCTTCTGACCGTGAGCTCCGCCCACTGCGAAGCCGCAACTGGGCCGCCCCAGCGCCTCGAGCCCAACATGCGTCCACTTTCTGCCCGGCGTGTCGCTCGGTGCCCACGTGAGAACGCACCCACACCAAAGTTCCTGCAGCGTGGTGGCGGATATTCGAAGCAACGCAGATGAAATTGGTTCACGACGATTCAACAGTTCACCCCAGGGCAGCCCATGAGGCAGCGTCAAGGAGGAGAAGGAGGAGGAGAATGAGGAGGAGAAAGAGAAGGAGGAGATGGAGGGCCAAGAGGAGAAGAGAAGAAAAGCGTGGTTCCCATTTGAAGCAGCTGTAGCCTCCTTCGCCGCTCTGGTTCCCCCTTCGGTCCTCTTGTAATAGCCATCCTGACTCTGCAACTTAGCCCACATGCCTTTCGGCATCGAGGGATCGGATCGGGATCGGATCGGGATCGGGCCCATGAGAGTTCGTCCGCGGCGGATTACCACAGCGAGACAGGGATGAGAAGAAGGAGGAGGAGGAGGAGGAGGAGGATCGCTGCGATCATCGTCCGACCAGTCAACTCAACGCAAACGGAGGAAGAGAAGGAGAAGAGGGCAAGCAACGGCACCATGACGACGGCAAACTGGAGAGGCCAAACCCCCGACCAACGGTGGTCCAGAAGCTGCAAATTCATTGATGATGGTTCGAGTCGCTTGCGTGCGCAAACGGATCGACCGAACGGAACCCGTCCGCGGGGGGGGAAGTCGCCCATGGTCGGTGCCGCGCGCAAGCATCGGCACGCAACCACGAACCGATCGAATCGGGACAGCACTACCCCCAATCGAAGCACGGATAGAATGCCTACCGGGACGTTACCGCCGACATATTGAAGCGATCGTCGAACTCCACCCGCTGAAAGGAGCCCCATCTTCGGAAAATGGTAGACACTCTGGGGAAGCGGCGTTTCAAGGCAAGCAGCAAACTGCAGAGGGAGAACATGCGAGCGGACCACACCAGGCGAAGCACGAAAACCATGTCATGTGAGATCACGTTGCATGTGGCACGAAGTGCACGAGGTCCCCTGCCCAACCCCTGAGCCTCAGTCCCCAGTCATGCGGATTATTTAAAGGGCCCGGCCAGGACCCCGGCTCACAAATCAACTGGGCTTCCCCCGTGTCCCCCATGCCCGTCGCGCACTCCCGCGGGCCCCCCGGGACCGTCGCGTCGGGCCCAGGAGGGCCCAAAAACAGGCAAAGAGGGCCCCAGGAGGTTTCCAAGTCGGTCCAAGAGGGCCCCAAATCTCCGAACGATCGGTCCGAGACGCCCTAGGTGGCCTGAATAAAGACGCCCCAAGAGAGGCCCAAGAAGTAGAAAACGAGAGCGCCATTGTGTATTGGGATCCCACCGCCGCAAATGGTCGGGCAGGCAGCGCCTACCGCAAGTGCAAATAGGGCGGCGCTGACGTCGACCAGAATGGCAGCGGTCGCGCAAGTCGAAATCGTTCGAACGCCCTCACGCGCGCGCTGGGGGAGCACAATCCCTGCCAAAACAACTACCACGCGGGCCATTCGCGCCCGTCGGCCGCGCGCATGTCGAAATCGTTCCAAAACCTTCGTCGCCGACACGTGGACAAGATCATCGTCAACAGCGCCATCAACATCGGCGCCGTCATTGGCTTTGCCGTCGCCAGTGTCGCCATCGTGACCAGCATCTCTACTATCAGAAACGTTTGCCGGCGCCGACGTCGCCATGATACCGCGCCTGCCCGAGGCACCGACTCGCGCTGAAATGCTCGCGCGTCAGCGCGGCCCGCGAGACGTGCTGGAAAGTCCCCAACAGCCGTGCCACCGCGGCCGCGTCGGTCGCGCCAGATTAGCTGGCCGTTCTGCGCACGATCCTGCGCGCTAGCGCGGCGAGCGATGCGCCAGCCAGCGCCAGGCAGGCATCGCATCGCCGCCGCCGGGGTCTTCCAAACCAAGTTGCGGGTGGGTGGGTGGTATGTTTGCGCGAGCAGTGGAATTCACAATTTCAAATACGGCAGGGTGATTTCAATTCTCTGGTCTAAAAAAGAATTCGAATCCACCGCCGCCCCGAAGCCTGGATTATCGCCCCGCCTGGAGATGTGCGATTTACATACGAGTGTGTCCCATTGTTCAAATATGACTTCATTCCATCCCGACCAAACAAGAATCCACCCCTACCCCACCATCCCTGCCAAAAAAACGGTGCGCGCACACTCGTTGATCAAAAACCAACCATTTTCACGAACCCCTGGTGAAAGCAATGGCGATGTGCACACGCGCGCGTCGTCGCGCGCGCATACCACAGTCATTCAAAAACCTTGTGAGTTCCGGAAAGATTTTCAAGATCGAGGTTGCCGAAAACATGTGAAGACATACGGTTTTGCAAAATACGCTTTCAGATAAAAACGCATGCCTTTTTGCGAAATCTTGGGCGAGGCATCAAGCTCCCATATTGTCATCACACGCGACCAAACGGGCCTCTCGCGCGCGCATGCCGAAATCATTTGAACGCCCGTGCGCGTGTGGTGGGGGGCACGATCCCTGTCAAAGTATACGATTCGGGCCACTCGCGCCAGTAGGCCGCGCGCGCACGTCGAAACAAAAAAAAACTTCATCACCGACGGGTGGACACCATCATCGCCACCGGCGTGATCAGCATTGGCGCCGTCATTTGCCGTGCCGTCGTCATCGCCATCGTCGCATCACTGCAATCATCATGTTTGCCGTTGTCGACGTCGCAATGGTACCGCGCCTGCCCGAAGCACCGACTCGCACTGAAGTGCCAGCGCGCCAGCGCGGCCCGCGAGACGCGCTGGAAAGTCCCCAACAGCCAGTGCCACCGCGGCCGCGTCGGTCGCGCCAGATTAGCTGGCCGTTCTGCGCGCGAGCCTGCGCGCTAGCGCGGCCGAAGCGATGCGCCAGCATCACAATTGCCGCCCCATGGGTTTTGCAAACCAAAACGCGGGCGGGTGGGAAAAATGATTGCGCGAGCAGTGGAGTGGACAACTCACTGCGAACTGAAACACAGTACCACATAGATTGCATCACCTATATTGTTCCACACAAACCAACATAACTTGCAACATATCTGTGTATGCTTAAGTATATATATATACTTAAGCATAGATCGCACGACACATCTAGCACAACATAGATGGCACAACATAGCTCCCAACACATACGTCGCGCCACACAGATTGCAACGCATAGATTGTACCACATAGATTGTAATACATTTATTTATCCGCACAGATTGCACCAGGTAATGTGCTAAGAACACAGTGCTTGGGGTCCATGCTGGCTAACATTCCAGAAATCCCAAGCGAAGACCCCCTTGCGAAAAGGATCCGCCCACAATCCTTCCCCTTCACATGTTACAAGGCATTGGGGCGAATGTGCGCGGCACTAAGGTGAGAGTCTAATTGTTTAAGACCCGCCCCCCCCTTCCGTGCGCGGCGATGTGGCGAGAACGTTGTTTCAAACAGAAACCGCCCTCCATGCTTGCAATTGCTGCAATCGTTTGAGACGAATTCGAGCAGCGCTGAGGCGACGGCCCCATTTTGAAAACACCCCCATCCATCCCCAAAACTTCTTCTTACTCTTAAAACAAATATGCGCGGCGCTCAGGCGAGAGCCCGCTCTCCATCCTTGAAGCTGTAACAGATTCCAGACTTCAGCATCAAAGACGGTGAGGAAGTCTAAGGCAAACCGCCCGTCCCGCCCTACCGACACGTCTGCGGGTTCGGAAGGGACTGATCTATAAGGAAAAGGACGACCGAGGAAAGGAGACCCGACGCCACGGGATGGGTGGGAACAAAAACAAAACTTGATTACCTCGATCTTCGGTTGCCAAACCTCCTCCTCCCCCCTCCCCCTGCCCCGAAGCCGGCGAACACGACGCCGAAGAAGAGGCCGACGCCGACGACGACGCCGACGACGGCCGTTGACAACGGTGACGATGACGACGACGGGACTTCCAGGAGGCGCGGCTGCGGGACGCCGCCCCGCCTCGAGGAGGTCGGAGACGGCCATCAGCTCGCTCACGACGCGTTGACTGCGGCGTCGTCGTCGTCGCCGTCGGGTTGCCGTCGGAGGAGGAGGACGAGGAGGACTCGGTCGCTGCCGGCGTCTTCTTCAGGGTGAAGGTTCGAGAATCGGGGACCCGGCATCGATGTTCGAGGATCGGGCTTCGAGGTTCGAGGTTCGAGGTAGCGAAACCTGGTTGGTCGAGACTGGGTCGAGGTGAGGTGCCCGCGTCCACCGAAGCGCGCCGAGCGCGAGCCGTTGGGACGTAATCTGCTGACGCGTCGCCGTTGGCAAGGAAGGCGTCGAGCTACGCGTTCTTTAAAGATGGTTGGGCCTCTTGGGCGTCATCATGGCCAGGGCTGGATCTTCCCTGAACGCCTCTTCCAAACCGCGCCCCAGGACAGGTATGCGGGTCGTCCTCATCGCCGCCGCCGAAGACGACACCACCGCCACCGACACCGCCGCTGTCGTCGCCGTCGTCGTCGCCGTCGAGGTCGTCAACGCCGTCAAGTCGAGCCCGTCGTCGTCGGAGAAGGAAGAGGAGTCGAGGTAATCGTCGTGAGGAGGAGGAGGAGGAGGAGGAGGAGGAGAAGGAAGAGGAGTCGAGGTAATCGTCTTGGGGGGCTGAGGAAGAATAGGAGGAGGAGGAAGAGGAGGAGGAGGAGGAGAAGGAAGAGGAGTCGAGGTAATCGTCATGAGGCGGAAGAGAGGGAGGACGAGGACGAGGACCAGTGCAAACCCAAGAGTCAACAACGATATTGGAACAAACCCTACCTCCAAGCTCCCTCTTCATAGGCCTCTTCATAGGCCACTACTGAGGGAACTGCCTCGTTGGAAGACAACCGCTTGAAGACCCTGAAGCATGCCAAAACATCTTTCTCGGGATTCCATCGCCACAGATCAACCTGACTGTTGTGTCTTGACGATCCTGAATCGCGCCAGAACGCCACTCCTGGAACTTCAACCACGGGAATCAACGTAACCGTTGCGCCCTCATAATCCTAGAACCTTCCAAAACACAATTTCTGGTACACTGACCATGGGAATCCGTGAAACTCGCGCAACTATTAAAAACGAATGTGCGCGGCACTAAAGCGAGAGCCACATTTTGACAGTGAACCGCCCTCAACCCGTGAAACTCGTGCAAGTGTTTAAAACGAATGTGCGCGGCACTAAAGCGAAAGCCACATTTTGAAAATGAACCGCCCTCAATCTGGGAAAACTCCTGCAAATTGTTAAAACGAATGTGTGCGGCGCTAAAGCGGGAGCCACATGTTGAAAACAGGTCGCCCTCAAACCGTGAATCTCTTGCGCATGATAAAGAGGAATGTGCGTGGCGCTACAACGGGAGCCACGTTTTGAAAACGTGTCGCCCTCATTCCGTGAAGCTCTCGCAGTTGTTCGAAGCGAACGTGCGCGGCGCGCAGGCGAGAGCCACGTTTTGAAGACGACCCGCCCTTCGTCTGTGCAAATGTTGTCCATGTTTTAGCTTCAGGATCATAAATGGTGAAGAAGTCTCAGGCGAAACGCCCTGGCCGCCCTAAAGACTGGCCTCGGAGTGCGACAGGGAGAAGTTATCTATAAGGAGAAGGAATGTAGGAGTAGGAGGAGGAGGAGGAGGAGGAGGAGGAGGAGGAGGCGGGGATGCCAGGAGTGTCCTCCCCCCCACGAGCCCCTCTTGGGGCCTTCTTGGGCGGTCCTGGGTGCCTCTTGGGCCGTCTTGGGGCCCTCTTGGGCCCTCTTGGGGCCCTCTGGGGGACCTCTTCGGCCGTTGGGGGGCTCTCCGAGGGGCCTCTGGGCCCGTCTTGGACGCTGGGCACATGAAAAAAAACGATTGCAATAGAAACGCACGCTTTCCAACAGGAGCGGGGCGAGTTTGCCTCTTCGGCTTCTCTTGAGGGTCCTCTTGGAGCCGCCTTGGGGCATCCTGTGGGCCTGCTGGCGATCGTCGGGGTCCTCCGAGGGCGGAGGCCTCGAAAGTGTGCGTTCGAAGTCCCCCCGCGGGGCCCCTGTCGGCGCTCTCTATTCGGCCGCCCTGGGCGGTTCGGGGTGCCTCTTGCGCCGTCTGCTATCCCCCCCAACGACGCAGGTGTCCGTGGTGGACGCGCGAAGACCAAACCATCATGCCTGTACACTGTACACGGCTGGCCCCCGTGGTCTCCTGCCACTACTGAGTAAAAGAGTTATAAGTCAAGCATGTCATCGGAATCTCCACCGTTGATGTTTGCAACGGAATGACGGGCGAACCCATCTCTCGCTTCGAATGTATACTGCGTGGGTCCCTCTTGGCCCGTCATGAGGAGCTGAGCCCGTCTTGGGGCCCTCTTGGGGCCTTCTCCGACCATGTAGGGATCCTCTGGTGGCCCCTGGGGCCCCCTGGGGACTCTTGAGCCGTCTTGGAGCTCTCCTGTACTGCTTGGAACTCTCTTGAGGCCGTCTTGGGGCCCTCCTGGGGGCCTCTTGGGCGGTGGGGGGCTGATTTGGGGAGCCTTTGGGGCCGCCGCGGCCGCTGTTAGGAGAGAAATAAGGAACATCCCTGAAAAACTAATAATACGAATAATAAAAATAATAATAATAATAATGATAATAACAATAATAATAATAATGATAACAATAATAATAAGAATACTAATGATAGTAATAATAATGATACTAATAATAATAATAATAATAATAATAATAATAATAATAATAATAATAATAATAATAGTATTAATAAAACAAAAAACTGTTTATTTCCAAAAGAAATTGTTTTTTTGTCTGCCATTGGGAGCCCTCCTCGGCGGCCTCTTGGACCGTATTGAAGGAATCCTTTTGGGTCTCTTTTGGCCCGTTTGGGGGCCTATTTCGACCGTCCCGGGTCCCCTTTTGGCCCGTCATGAGGAGCTGAGCCCGTCTTGAGGCCCTCTTGGGGCCCTCTCCGACCATATATAGGGATCCTCCAGTGACCCCTCGGGGCCCCGGGGGCCTCTCTTGGGCCGTCTTGGAGCTCTCCTGTGCTGCTTGACGCTCTCTCTTGAGGCTGTTTGGGGGGCCCTCCTGGAGGCCTCTCTGGCCGCTCCCCGCTGGCCTCCCGGTGCCGCCGCGGCGGGGCGGGGCCCAGCGGGCAAGGGCGCCGCGGCCGCGCGGCGGCACGCTGGCGCCGGGCCGGGCCCAGGGTGAGCAGGCGGTGGGCCCAGAGCTCCGACGACACGACGCGCCCAAATGTTTGTTATCAATTTTACTGTTTTAAACTTGTTGTCATTATTATGTTCATTAGTTTCTTTATCTTTTTTTTTTATTTTACGATACGACGCGCCCATGGGGATGACGCCGACACCGCGGCAGACCCACGGCGAGCCCTGCGCCCACGTGCCCCAGGAAGACGAGGCCAGCACTGCGGCAGACCCCGCGGCGAGCCCACGGCGTCCGAGGCGGCGTTTGCCCGGGTGACCTCCGACGATGTCGCCGCGCCGTTGGTTCCGACACGTGGCCTGCTGTCTTGGGGAGGGCGCCTCGGCCACCAGGGCAAACTCCGCCGCAGGTTTTGCCGTGGTGTCGGTTTCGTCCATTCGGGCGCGTTCAGAACAAACGGCGCGGCGACGATCTGATTTGTTGAATCCCCTGGGACAAAAGACTGCCCGTAAGGGAAGTGGTCGAGACCTCTGGAACGCGGATTGACAAAAACATACAAAAACACATGGTCAGGTGTGTGGGCTTGGGTGTAATCAATTGGCCCAAGGCCAGAGGTCGAGATGGCTCTGGCCCTCCAGGGACGTCCAGAGGACTTCCAGAGGCCCCCCCTCCTTGGTATTGTTTGCATTTTTGTTGCACGTTCTTGTCAGATTCCGGCCCCTGGGGCTCTCTATCGGGCCCTGGGGCCACCAGACATGGCTCCGAGGCGACGAGCTGGCCCTGGCTCCCCCGGGAAAAGATCGGGGGACAAATACGTCGGCGGATGCCAAAGAGGGGGGCGGCGCGGCATGGCGGGGGCAGCGGCGTCGGGGGCCGACGGGCCACGGCGGAGGCACTCGCTCGTCCTCCCCTCTCCTCCCTGCTTCCCTCTCTCTCTCTCTCTCTCTTTCTCCCCTCTGCCCCCCCTCCTCCCCGCCGCCTCTTCCCCCCCCCCCGCCCGCCGCTGGGGGCCTGGCTGCCTGGTTCTTCTTGGGGGTCCCTGGTCGGCGCGGGGCGTCACCTCTCTGGGGGCGCCGGAGGAAGCGGGGAGGGGGGGAAGTATGGGACGCACAGAGACATACTAATGCTGGATGTCCGCCTTGGAGGCGCGCGTCCGACCCGAACAGATAGTATACCCATCTTGTAGCATATCTTTTCTCGCTCTTTCCGCCCCTCTCCTCCCTCCTCGGGTGCAGGCTTCCTACCTACGCTCAGCGTGGAATGGCTGGTGCACAGCGGGGCGCTTCCAGGGATCTGAACGCTGCCTGTTTGGTTGCCAAAGAGAAGGGGACTCCCTCGAGCACTACGCGTTTTGCAATACGTTTCATTCTCTGTGCCACCACTTCCTGGGGCTGGGCCGGCCACCGTCTGAATTTCGCCTGGCTGATTTTCTAGGCATCGCCACGAACGTGTTTTCCCTTCCTGAGCAGTGCAGAGGTGAGGGGGCCACGGCGGCTGCAGTTGCCCTCCGTGCCGTTGGGGTGTATGCTCTGTTTCGGACGCACAGTGCGTGGCGGCACGGTCAATTGTGCGCCGACGCGCCCGATGCACTTCGCGGCTATGTTCGGGCGGCCGCGCTCGGCCACCCGAAGCTCCAGCATCTCATTCAGACTGCGGCAAAGAGGCCCTCGTACCCCCGACGCTTCTGGAGTCATACCTGTGTAATTCTGTCTTGCCCGAGTCCGGGGCCACTGCTGCTTTGTCGGCGCCTTGATTTTTCGGAGCCTTGATTTTTGTACCCCGATTTCGGGCCAGAAATTTGGCCGCTCTCTCACAAAACCCGGATTCCGCCTCACACAACCCCACTTAACATGTGGTGGAAATAAAAGAAGAATGAGTATGGAGCATGCGGAGAGGGAGGAGGAGAAGGGAGAGGGAGATGTCAAAGGGAGGATGAGGAGGAGGAGGAGGAGGAGGAGGAGAAGGAGGAGGGAGGTGCGAGGAATGAGGAGGTCGGGGGGCGCCGTCCCCTACGTGCGAAAACGCGTGTGGCAGGCAGAATCGGGGAAGGGGGAGCAGGACGAGACACAAAGTGAGGGGGGGCACTTGAGGAGGGAGGGGGCAGTCGGCACCAACAGGAAGCTACAGGAGGACCCTGAACCGCTGTCAGAAATCATGTTCGGCTGCAGCCAGCACAGACATCACGTGCCGCCTTGCAGTGGCTTGTTTGTCTTCGGGTCGAAGCCAGCCTCGATCTTCATGGTGTCCTCAACGTGTATGACACACCAAGCGGGAGCAAATGGCGGCTGGCATGAAGCGACATTGACTGGCTAGTCTACGTAGGGGCTACGACAGGAGACATGTCCCACCGCATCACTAACAATGGGAAGTAGTTCAGAGCACCATCATCCCACCGTACCAACGCTGACCCCCCACCCCCACCCCGACGTCCCCCCCCCCCCCACCCTTGTCGGAGAAAAACTGTATCACTTTCGTACCCTGGAAGCGCTACCTCCACAATAAGGCGTCGTAGACAGCAGCGAAAGTGGGCGACCACGCAAGTGCCCTATAGCGCTTAACTGACGTAGCGCCCGCTGGCTGGCACTCGACAGTTCCGGCAAGGGAAGCCAATGAACGCAGTGGCCCACCAGCGCGCGCTGCGTTCCGCTTGCGTCAGCAAGCGCCTGCTAGCTGCTACAAGCGCGCATTTGGACCCAAGAGACTCCCTGGGATGACTTGCGTGCCGCTGCTTTGTCGCAAACATCCCTTCGCATTCTATTTGCCCCCGCAGTGATTTGAATAGATCTCACTGTGTCTTCATAGACTCCTGCGTACGCGTCTTTTCGCTGCCTGCATAAAACTGCCGCATGCACAATAAATGCATGTGATGCTAATATATCGTTATTGCATGTCCCTCCAGGCATAGATCTGTATATATATATATATATGTACAGATATGTGTGTGCGTTCGTGGTGCTATGATGGTTCATGTTTGTATTCAACGGATTGCTGGATGTTCCGATAGCTTCTCAATGTCAGTGTTGTATCGACCTAAAGATCGTTATAACGTGTATTTGCTTTGATAGACCTCATGTGCAATCCTGGTACGTGTGTGCGTGTTGAAATCCGTGTAACCGTGTACGTTCCACATGGGTGTTTGCACTGTCGTCTGACGCCCGTATAGTTCCCAATAGTTTTTTATATATCTGTATATATATATAAATATGTATAATGGTTTCTCGTAGCACTGCTGCTCGCCTCTTGTTGCCATTCTACTCCGTCATAGTTCCTCTGGGTGTGTTGCGTTGTTTCCTGGCTTCCTTGTCAATCTGCTGGAATTTCGCACATATTATTATGGGGTATGTCTTTTTCTTGAGGAGAGAACTCGTGTCCCGCCACGTATTGCAAGGTGTATGTTGTACGTCTGTGCTGCTTTCCAAGGTCCACCTTTACTCCTCAACGGGTTGTGTTCATAGTTCCTCAAGCGTCGCACTCATTATGTATATGTTCCTTGAGTGCTCTGCCATGCTACTCCAGGTCATTATCTATGTATATACATGGATGCTTTCCTTCTGCGGGATTTCTAATTAATGTACTTATCTGACCACCCTAATTTGTTGAAAAACCATATGTTTGTCAAATGGTTGTCCTTTGTTCGAAGCAGGGTGACGCCTAGATTTCCCATCGCATTTCCATAAGTATTGGTACAGGACCCGTAGACATTGTTAGTACGCCTTCCAATATTCAAACAACATAAGCAGAGCAAACATGACGATGTCTTCAAACAGCATGAAAAGTGCCACATCCTCACGTAGGTGCCACAGACATGCACTGCGCAGGCAACGCCAATGCAACACTGACACAAAGGGAACACAATGCCAACACACTAAACGTATAAGCTACTTCAAACAACACAAGTACACACCACACGCACTGCAGATGTGTTGCAGCTGCACTACACATGCAATAAACATGCCTTACAAATGCAACGCATGTCCAGTACACACGTGGTACAATACATAATACACCTGCCATGCAAATGCGGTGCAATCCGACACCTGTGCAATATGCATGCCCTTAACATGCGATTCAACGGAGACCAATTAAAATACACTTTCGACGCACATGGTGAGCACACATAATCCACAAGGAAAACACACGCAACAGATCAGCACTGCAGATACCGTGCGCATGCCATACAATTGTACGACTGGCCCACTACAACATCGGCACCGTGCACATGTAATACAAGGGCAACGCTTTTGCAGTCCAATCGCACTACACGTGCATCATGCAAACACCGTAGTAGACCAACACCGACGAAACGCGAAACAAACAACAATAAAACATATGCAACATTCCACCAACAAACTGTTTGCACTTAGGGTTCCTTACGTACGTCGCTTAGGAATTGGATGAGATGACAAGGATATTCCACGTTGCCGCCCGTGACCGCCTCGTGGCCGCCTCTTGCTCTGGATGGCTCCAGCGAAGTTTCGCCACGTTGCCACACGTGGCCGTTTCGTGGCCGCCTCGCGCGCTGGGTGGATCCAGCGAGCCTTCGCCACGTTGCTCCGCCAGCGGCAGCCTGGTAGCAACCTCGTGCGCTTAGTGGTCCGACGAGGCTTCGCCATGTTGCCGCCCGTGGACGCCTCCTGGCAACCTCGTGCGCTGGGCGAGTCCAGCGGGTTTCGCAGCGTTGCCGCACGTTGCCGCTTCGTGGCCGCCGTGCGCTGGGTGGTTCGGGCGGGGGTTCGCCACGTTGCCGCCCGTGGCAGCCTCATGGTCGCCTCCTGGCCGCCTCGTGCGCTGCGTTGGTCTGGCAAGGTTTCGCCGTGTTTTCGCGCGGGGCCGCCACGTGGCCGCCTCGTGCGATGGGCGGGTCTGCCAAGGTTTCGCCACTTTGCCACAAGTAGCAGCCTCGTGGCCGCTTCGTGGCCACCTTGTGGCCAGCTCGTGCGCTGGGTGGGTCCGACAAGGTTTCGCCGCGCTTTCGCCCGTAACCGCCTCGTGGCGGACTCGTGCGCTAGGTGGGTCTGGCAAGGTTTCGCCACGTTGCCGACCGTGGCCGCCTCGTGGCCGCTTCGTGCGGTGGGTGGGTCCGGCGAAGTTTCGCCACGTTGCCGCCCGTGGCTGCCTCGTGGGCGCAGTGTGTATACACGACATAGTTCGCAACACATAGATTTGATCACATTGCTGACACGTTGTAACTCCCATCAAATACAACGATTTACACCATGTATACATCATAGCTCACAGTTCATGACCAAAAAACAAAAATT
The DNA here is from genome assembly GCA_963575745.1 of Prorocentrum cordatum. Classification (NCBI taxonomy): domain Eukaryota; class Dinophyceae; order Prorocentrales; family Prorocentraceae; genus Prorocentrum; species Prorocentrum cordatum. The sequence goes on from CAUYUJ010021259.1 coordinate 690,111, forward strand.
GCATCACATAGTTTCCAACACATAGCGCACACCACATAGAAGGCACCACAACCATTGTACAACATGGCTACTACCATGTAGCTTATACCACATAAATTGCACCACATGAGTTCACCGCATATGTCACACGACATCAATACTGGTTTCTGAAAAGACAGCAGGACCTACCACCCCACGGAGTTTATCAGTTGTTGCCGTCCCACTATTCGTAAATTACCCAAACTGGAAAAAAACGATGCGCGCACACTCGTGTATCCGAAAACATCCATTCACCAAACGTAACGATTTCGAAACCGACTGCCCCCAAACATATACAATTATCCGGGCGAAGTGTCCAACCATATGCAGTTGTGAGTATCGTCGATGTGAGTACCACTTTCGGTGGATCTGTTCATGGAAAAGAGAGGAAAGGGAGACGTGGGGCGATGTTTTTTGTTCAAAACGAAGACCCCACACCACAGGATGGCTGGAAAAAATATGGTTTTGCAGCATGAGTTCTGGCATAAAAAACCTGCGCGCGCGATCTTGCAAATTCTTTGGGGAAACCACCGTTTGTTCACCATCTACCTCGAATTCAACCACATTGTCTCTCGCGCGCGCGTGGCGAAATCATTCGAGAATGCCCATGCGCGAGTGCGACTCCGATCAAAAGAAACAAAATGCGGACCACTCGCGCGCGACGACCGCAAGCGCATGTCGAAATCCGTCTAAAACCTTCGTCACTGACGCGAAGACACCATCATCGTCACCGGCGTGATCAGCATCAGCGCCGTTATTGGCCTCGCCGTCGCCATCGCCATCATCGTCACACCCATTGCTAATACTATCACCGTGCCTACCGCTGTCGGCGCCGCCATGATACCCGCCCAAGTCACCGATTCGCACTGAAGTGCCCTCGCGTCAGCGCGGCTTGAGAGACTCGCTGGGACGTGCCCAGCGGTCAGCGTCACCGCGGCCACGTCGGTCGCGCCAAACTAGCTGGCCGCTGTGCGCACGAACATGGTCGGGCCAGCGCGGCCGCAAAGAAGCACCAGCAAGCATCAAGCACTCATCGAAATCGCCGCCGCATGGGTGTTGCAAGCCAAGTTGCGGGTGAGTGGGCGGGATGATTGCGCGAGCAATGGAGTTGACAACTCCTGTAGTTTCAGAATTACTTGCTTGCACCAGATATAGGGCGCCACATGGCTTAAACCTCACGGCTCACACCACATAGATCGCACCTAATATTTGAAAATGCAAAGCTTACACACAGTGCAACATCGCACTGTTCGGGGCCCACGCTGGCAACCATGCGTGTATATCTATATATATATGGGATAACTGCAGACATGTGTACGACTTTGAACACGCGTAAACACAAATGCATACACGTGTACATGTGCGCACGTACAGAAACAACCCACCATACAAATGCTTTCTGATCGCGACAATCATGCAATCCACGAGCAATACGAGCATGAGGCTCATTCAGGAACGTCCCCAGCATATCTGCATCTGCAACAGGTGGCAACGCTAGCGGGCCCAGCCAAGACGAACAAGTATAGAACATGGGCACTAGACCAATTGTGCGAGATGTGTATCTCTACATGTTTGTATAGCCATGCAAACTACCTTATGTGCATACAGATTTGAAACATATATAGAGAGAGAAGGAGAAAATAGAGAGAGAGAGAGAGAGAGAGAGCTGCACTATTACGATGATACATACATTATTAGAAAACGGATACGGTTTGAGTTCGGGCACGGCGGGGAGGGGCTGATTCGCGGGCGCCCCAGGAGGGCCCCAGACGGCTCCAGAGTGCCCCAAGAGGGCCTCAAGACGGGCCAAAAGGGCTGCAAAAGGACTTTCAAACGGTCCATGATGGCCCCGAGTCGCCGAACGATCGGTCCAAGACTCTACAGATGGCCTCCAGACGACCCAAGAGGCCTCCAAGACGCCCCAAGATGCCTCCAAGAGCACTCCCAACAGAGCTCCAAGAGGCAAAATCGTTTCGTGCCCACGGGAAAACATACATGTTTAGCAGATGCGACTGTTCGACCTTCACGGCGTCCAGGACGGCCCAAGAGGCCCCCCAAATCACCCCAAGATGGACCAAGACGCCCCCAAGAGGGCCCCGAGACGCCCCAAGAGGGCCACAAGACGACACAAGAAGCGCCCAAGGCGGCCAAAGCCCAGAGGGATCCAAGAGGGAATACCCAAATTGAGATTTCGAGCCCTCTGCCCACAGGGGGCCCCCCGAGACCGCCAGCAGGCCCCCAAGAGGCCCCAAGAGGCCCCGAAGAGTCCCCATAAAAGGCGGAAAACAAACCAAAGGAGGCACCGAAAGGCCTCCAAACGACGCCCAGAGAGGGAACCTGAACAGACATGTCGAGCCGTCGGCCCCAAGATGACCACAAGAGCCTCCCAGAGGCCCACGAGCCGCCCCCAATAGGCCCCAAGAGACCCCCACCAAGGGGCCCCCAGGCGGCCACAAGAGGCCCCCTAAGAGGCCCCAAGAGGCCCCCAAGACGCATCCAAGAGGCCCCCGAGAGGCATCCCAACATACCCTGGTGTGCATCCAACATGCCTCAAGCCTAGAACCAAGGCACGGTGGAGGGATGGGCCGAAGGCCATTGGCTATATCCGCCGCTCCCTGTGGCCGTTCCACAAGGGTGACTGGCGTGCTGAACCCTACTGGTTTATGGTTCTTGTTCCAAAGGAGCTCTCCCCTGGGGCTTCGGCGCGTCACGCCAGCCAGGCGCACAATTCGCTGAATTATCCCCGTGCGACCCTACCTAGGAGTTGGAGCCTCTAGGAAAGCAACATTAGTAGGAGCGGTAAACGCCGTCCTCCTCCTTCTCCTCATCGTCGTAGTCTAGGCTAGGCTAGGCTAGGCTAGGCTAGGCTAGGCTAGGCTAGGCTAGGCTATGCTATGCTATGCTATGACATGCTGCGCTATGATATGCTGCTCTATGCTATGCTATGATGTGCTATGCTATGATATGATATGCTATGTTATGATATGCTATGATATGTTATGATATGCTATGCTATGCTATGCTATGATATGCTATGTTATGGTATGATATGCTATGATATGCTATGCTATGCTATGCTATGCTATGCTATGCTATGCTATGCTATGCTATGCTATGCTATGCGTGTGCTCTGCCTTCGCTTTTGCCTTCAGGTTTGCCTTTGATTGTGCTTTTGCTTGGCACCCAGGGAGCGCAACTGGGGGGAACCGCGCGTTTGCTTGTACCTTTGCTGTTGCTGTTGCTTGGCTCCCAGGGGACTGGGGGAACCGCCCGGGGCGGTTTGCACTGCCCGGCCCCTTTAAGCCAAGCGAGTAAGAACCCTTCTAGGCAGAGCCTAGGTAAGGAAAAAAAAAACAGTCGCCTCCAAGACGGCCTCCAAGAATGCTCAGATGGCTCAAGATGGCAGCCAAGTTCGCCCAAGATGGTCCAACATGGCCTCCAAGATAGCATAAGAGGTCCAAGATGTCTGCAAGTCCGCCCAAGACGCCACCAAGACGGCCCAAGATGGCCTCAAGATGGCCCAAGACGGCCCAAGAGGCCCCCAAGAGGCATCCGAGACGGCTCTTGAGGCCCCCAAGAGGACCTCAAGGAAGGCCCGAAAAGGTCAAAAGTATTAGTTTGCCTTAGGTGTTCGACTGATGTTGGCATGTGCTTCGTTTCGGCCTTCCGACGGCCCGAGGTGACCCAAGAGCCTCCAAAGATCGCCCCAAGATCGCCCAAAAGGCCTACAAGATGGCCCCAGAACGGCACACGAGGCCCCAAAGACGACCCCAGGGAGCCCCAAGACGGCCCAAGAGGCCTCCAAGACGCCCAAGATGGTCTCCAAGACTACCTTGGAGCACCCAAAGAGGGCCCCAAATCGGCCAAGGGAGGCCCCCAAGACGGCTCCCGACGGCGTCAGACTGGCTAGGGCCCCACCAAAACGGCCCAAAATGGTATCAAGATTGCTCAAGACTGCCCAAGAGGCCTCCAAGACAGCCCTAGAGGCCCCCAAGAGGACATCAAGGAAGGCCCGAAAAGGTCAGACTCATTGGTTTTCCTTAGGTGTTTGGGATATGGTGGTTTTTGCCTCTTGTCGGCCTTCCGACGGCCCGAGACGGCCCAAGAGCCCACAAAAATTGCCCCAAGATCGCCCAAGAGGCCTACAAGATGGCCCAAAACGGCCCAAAAGGCCTCCAAGATGGCCCCAAGAGGGCCCCAAGACAGCCCAAGAGGCCTCCAAGATGCCCAAGATGGCCTCCAAGACGGCCCTGGAGCACCCCAAGAGGGCCCCATGTCGGCCCAGAGAGGCCCCCAAGACGGCCCAGAGAGGACCCCACGACGGCCAAAAAGGCCCCCGAAAAGCCCCCAAGATGCCTCCAAGAGGCTCCCAGGAAGCTCCCAAGAGGCCCCTGGAGTGCTCCCAGAGGCTCCCAAGATACACCCTCCTGTTCCTTTTCCTCCTTTTCCTCCTCGCCCTCCTCCTCCTCCTCCTCCTCCTCCTCCTCCTCGCCCTCCTCCTCCTCCTCCTCATCCTCCTCCTCCTCCTTTTCCTTTACCTCCTCCTCCTCCTTTTCCTCCTCCTCCCTCCTCCTCCTCCTCCTCCTCCTCCTCCTCTCCTCCTCTCTCCCTCCTCCCTCCTGCTTCTCCTGCTCCTCCTCCCTCCTCTTCCTCCATTTTATCCCTCTCCTCCTCTTCCTCCTCTCTCTCCCTCCCTCCTCCTCCTCCTCCCCTCCTCCTCCTCCCCCCTCCTGCTCCAGCTCCTGCAGCTTCTGCTCCTGCTTATGCTCCTCCTCCACTCCTCCTCCTCCTCCTCCTCCTCCTCCTCCTCCTCCTCCTCCTCCTCCTCCTCCTCCTCCTCCTCCATTCCTTCTCCTTACAGATAACTCCTCCCTGTCGCACCCGGAGGCCAGTTTTTAGGGCAGGCTGGGCGTTTCGCCTGAGACTTCCTCACTACTCACGACTCTGAAGCTTAAAAGATGAGGGCGGATCGCTTTCAAAATGTGGTTTTCGCCTGAGCGCCGCGCACAGTCGTCATAAAAAGTTGCAAGAGTTCCATGGACTCAGAGCGAGTGGTTTTCAAAATGTGGTTCTCGCCTTAGCGTCGTGTACATCCATGTTCTCAATTTGTAAGAGCTTCACGGATTGAGGGCGGGTGGTTTTCAAGATGTGGATCTCGCCTTCGCGCACATTCGTTCTTTAACGTTGCAAGAGTTTCACGGATTCCCATGATCACCGCACCAGAAGTGGTGTTTTGGAAGGATTCAGGATTATGCGGGCGCTTCAAGTATGTTGATTCGCTGTGTTGAAATCCCAAAATTGGCGTCCCGGCACGATTCTGGATCGACGCCGAAGAAGTCGGGTTGAGACGTGGCGTTGAAATCCCGAGAACAATGTTTTGGCACGCTTCAGGATGTTCGAACTGTTGCCCTCCAACGAGGCAGTTCCCTCAATGGAAATGACCCGTTGTATGGGGCCTACGGAGAGGGAGCTTGGAGGGAGGGTTAATTCCAACATCGTTGATGACTCTTGGGCTTCCAGTGGTCCTCCTCCTCCTCCTCATCTTCCTCCTCCTCCTCTCTCAAAAAAAACCGGGGGCACCCGAGTGGGTCCCCACCCCCGTCTCCAAGGGAGACCCCTCGGCGTTGGGGTTCTGGTCCCGGGTCCCTCCTAACGCAACATAATTAAGCAAAAGATGCGAGTAGGAACGCATGTAAATTACAACAGAACAGACCTGGAGCAGCATGCAAGGGCGGCCAGGCGGGGGGGAAGGAAGAGACGGGGGGAAGGGAAGAGGCGGGGGGCGGGGGGCGGTCGTCGGATCGCCGTGGACGTCGCGGCGGTGCTGGCCGCCGACGGTGGGTGTCGTGGTGGCTGTCGCCGCGGTGGGGGTCGTGATGGTCGCTGCGGTTGCGGAGGTCGTGGTGGTTGTCGGGATGGCCCTGGTGGACGAAGTGGTGGCCGTGCCAGGGCGGCGTTCCCGCCGCTGCGGTCGCGCTGGTGGGTCGCCGCCGACAGCGACGCTAGCGCCGCCGGTCGAGATCCCCTCCCGCCAGGCCCAGAGCTCGGGTGGGAGCCGCCGATGGAGACGAGCCGGCGGCGCCCCGCGGACACATCCCCGTCGACGCGCGAGCCTGCGCCGTGGGCGCCCGGCAGGCGCTACGGATCATCTCCGCGTTGCCCACGACCAGCGTACGTTGGATGCGGCGCCACGCGGTGGCGATGACAGCCGACCGGTCCGCCTCGGGACGGTCTGCGCCGTAGGAGCGGACGAACGAGACGAGCTCATCCGCCAGCCGTCCTCCCGACTCCAAGACGGCCAGGACCAGCTCGCCTCCCGAGGGGGGATAGCAGTTCCGCTTGACGCCCACAGCGTACGACGCGGCCAGCCAGCCCGTCGTTGTTGGATCGTGCCCTCCTGCGCTCGAGATTGTCTGAATGTGCGCAGGTGACAGACCAATCGACGTAAATAAGCTGTCCGGTGGCCGCGTCGCGGGTCGCCAAGTCCAGGCGGGCCTCTTCCAGCTCCCCTGGGCTGGAGCCCACGCGGTCCCAAGCGGGGATTCGTTTTTCGGTGACCGCCACGTGGCCGGTCTGCGCCTGGCAGAAGAGCGCATTCCAACCGCGGAGGCTGTTGCGCCAGTGGTCGCGAGAGCCTCCGCAGCCGCACTTCAGGGAGTGCCAGCCCTTGGCGTCCAGAGCAGCACCACAGACTGAGCCGTCTCGCTTGCGGTGCTGGCAGGGCGCCCCTAGGGTGCAGACGTCAGCCCGAGGCGCTTGCGTAGCCCCACGTGAAAGTGAGCGTCTCCTGGCGCGGGAGAAGCCAACTTCCCGACGAGGTGGCGCTGCCCTCGCGGAGGGCAAGCCGGTCGTCTTCACCAATAGTCTGTAGCAGCCGCCCCCGCTTGTGCGCTGAAATGCGCTTGCCCCAGTGACCCTGGAGCTTGGCTCGTGGCTCCGCCAAGTAGCTCCCCCACTCAATCGGCCCCTCCTTCGCCCCCTGGGCATCCAGCTCGGCTTCGGCGATTCTCATACCCTGGGCAATCGGAGGACACCTGGATCGGAAGCTCTCCACGGAAGTGCCCCCGAGGCACGTGGCGACGCTGGGAAGACGAGGGCCCAGCTGCCCAAGCAGGCGCGCGCGGCCGCGTTTCGAGCAGACGGGAAGGCACATTGCCCGTCAGACAAGCCCAGCTTGGCCTGTTCGCGCTGCGAAACGTCGACAGCGAAACCAGCGAACCCTTCGTAGGCGCCCCAGAGGAAGTCGTCGAGCTGCGCCGCCCAGGTGGTCTCGTAGTTACTCGCAGCAAGTGGGTAGCGCAGCCCAGCGCACACGTACGCAAGAATGCGTGGGCCCCCCCAGCCGCCAGCCCGTGGCCCCGCAGCTGCCGTCAGTGCCGCAGGAAGCGCCGTGTCTTGTCGAGCTCCGTCGGTCGCGCCGTGGACTGGGAGTCGCCCGTCGCCGTCGTCGTCGCGGTCTTCAGCGTGAGCCCGGCCGTCCTCAGCTCCTCCTGCACGATCTCGCACGCCCGGGCCGCCAGACCGGCCGGCACCCCCGCAACCACGTCATCCAAGCAGGAGAAGATGCGGGCCGAGGGGTGGAGGCGTCGGCGATGCCGATGGCGAAGAAGCCCGGGGAACTCCCCGTCCTCCTCCTGAACTGCCCCGCCATCCTCCCCCAAGCGTTCCCCGAAGGGTTTCCACAACGGTTGGGGGAGCACATAGTCCAATAGTTTGGCAGAGTTCTTGCCACAACGCTCGGCCACATAGGAGACTCCCAAAGGTAGAGGGGGCGGCGGTGATTCGCCGTAGGGGTCTTCGATATGTGTGGACACATATATATATATATATACACGTGTTTATATATTGTATATATGGGTTGCGCATACATACATATATATGTATGTAACTATATGAACGCATGCAAACGCATGTATAAATGAGTTCATGTATGCACATACGTGTATATGTATGAAAATACATGCATGCGTGTATGCATGTGTACACATCTACAGATATGCGTGTGTATACACGCATGTCTGCATTTACGCACACTTAGTAGCAGATATGGAGCTGCACGCCCAATGGCCAGGAGGCCATCTGCAGCAAGTCGAAGGGAAACGACGTGGCGCGGAAGGGAAACGCGGACAACGTCGCAGATGGGGAAGGGGCATGAGACGGCAGAGCCCAGAGAGGGGGGGGGGGTTATGGTGTGGGTCCCCATGGGAACTCACTCCGCTAGACACCCAACAACCTCAGGAAGATGGCGACGGGTGCGCATTTGGCATAACCGAGGGAGCCGGGGTCTTGTTTGAGCCCCCGAAAAACATCATCCCCCTTGGACCACTCAGGAACTCACGGAAGCGGCGCCAGGTGCGCGAGCTTCAGCAACCAGGGAGGGGAGAGGTCCCGCGTGGGTCCCCGCAGAGCCGCAGCCCGCCGGACCTCACACAGACCCACGAAAGTGGCGACAGCTGCGCAGCTGGCAGCACCCAGAGAGCCGAGTTCTCACTCGGGCCCCGTAGGCCACACCATCAAGAAAGGGGCGACGGGTGCGCAATCGGAAGCGCCCAAGGAGGGCGATGTCTCGTTTGGGTACCCACACGACGTCGCTCTGACGGGACCCCTCGAGAATGGCGACAGCCCCGAGTTCGCAGCACCCAGAAGG